>APFE030170842.1:36938-113359 GCA_000404065.3 Pinus taeda | reverse complement strand
CCAATGCTGTTGGCTAAATACCATGAGAAACCCCATGTGTGAGCGCTTAACTGCCTTGGAATGTGTGCACTGGGGTACGCACCTCGTGGATGGGTAATCCGCGTATTTGGACGCGGTCCCTGCATGGCATGCCTGTGGGTACGCACCTCCTGAACTGTTCTCCTGCGTACTTCTTTATTTTTATCAAAATGAGAGCCATGCCATGGGTGTTGCCATCAAGTACAACATCTGAAACATATAATCATACCAGAACCATAATGCCAACATGAACGACACTCAACTCCGAGCCCATATGAGGGAGATAGAGCCAGTCAAAGTTTTGGTTAAAGTTGCCACATGGGCCAGGTTTAATGGTCCTACAAATTGACTGAGTCCCGGACATGGAATCTGGCTCTCGAGGAGTGGGTGAATTTGTTGGATACTTAATTTATCTAATATCTCATATGTTAGACAAAATAAAAAAAGTGTTGTTATTATAAAAGAATAAAAAAAAGTATTAAATAAGGTGGTGGGCCATGACCCTCGCCACCTCCATCGGACCCAAAACATACAAGTATTAAAAGAATACAAATTTGAATGGGCCGACAGGCTGTGACCCCTACCAAACCAACCCACATATCACAATTAACATTATATGTATATGGGGTGGCGGGCCACCTCCGGTGGACTCAACCAACGTCCCCACCCACTATCGCACATATATATGTTAAAACAAACACCAAACAACCATTGAAAAAAAATGAACCATGTTCAAAATTAAACTGTCCACGTGTATTTTCGGTAGGGGCGGGATTTGATACCCCGACCTCCCGCCTTTGGTGCCAACGCCCAATCGCTCCGCAAAGTGTGCCTCTTTGAAAAACTCACCACCCATTTATATAAAAACCTTTCAATTCATTTGCAAAGAGGAGAAGAACGGAGCACCGAACGGGAGAGAGATGGAACGGAGGTGTGGCAATGCAGACGGGTCCACCTTGGGCATGGAAATTGAGGAAGATTCCTAGAATATTCTCATGTAGATTCTTTGAGGAATCGTTAAGATTCTCAGGGAGGTAAAATTCTTTTTGTCAGAATGTAATCAAGTTTAAAGTCTTTTTTCTCAAATTTTCACAGGGAACACAATGGTGAGGTTGGATTCACCTTTTGAGTAGTGGAGTTGTAGATTCCCAACGGGGGAGAATCTTTGAGAATCTTGAGGGAATCTTCCAGATTCCTTAGAGGCTAAAATTTCCCAGATCCAGAATGTAGTCAACTTTATACTCATTCTTCTCAGAATTTCACAAGGATTTCAATGGCAAGATCAATTCTCTGATTTGAGTTGCAGATCTACAATCAACCCAAAGGAGGGAATCTTTGGAGAATCACGAAGGAATCTAAAAAATTCCTACAAGCCCAGATTTTGCCTGTGTCACAATTCGACAAATGGATAGTCGATTTTACACCTCTCGATGACCCAAATTTAGTGGTGCAGTCATTTTTTGCATCTGAGCCTCCTATTTTTTCGCCCACTTCCCTAATTGAAGTGACGGTGTCAGATTTCAGAGTGTGGATAGTCGATTCTATGCCATTTGATGCCACGATTTCTATAGTGCATTCAGATCCAGCAGCTAAGTATCCTATTCTTCAACCAACATTAGAGTTGAGGTACATGAAGTGTTGTTTTCATGTACTTCTTTGATCATTTGTTGTGACATGTACTATGTTGTTATGATTCTTGCTTGATGTATGATGCAAAATATTTGTGTCTATTTCATGTGAGATGTATTCATCATGGATTGTTATGTATATTTTGATTGAGATCCCTTTGTTTCCATGATGGAGAGATGCTCATTATCACCATTGGTGTTTTGGTTGAGATCCCTTTGATGCCATAATGATGGGATACTCATTGTCACCATGTGTAGGATTATGTCATGATGATAGGAGGTCTATAGTGAGTGATAGTTCCTGTAGCAGAACGTCTCATGGAGAGACTTTGCCACTCATGTAGAGGGCACATAACCTTGTATGACAGAAAACATAGTCCATGTACATCTTCAACATTTCCAGCACTGAATGAAGTGGCCAACGCCATCTTGACACTGGGCCCGGAGATGTAGTCCACACTAGACGAACTCTGCTATCAACGTCTTGTGTTTTATGTTGTTGATTCTTGTCATGTTCTCTCTTCTTTATAGCATGCATATATGTTCATTTATGCTCTTATAAAATGCAATTCTAACAACATCACAGAATTAAAAGATCTTGGTTAAATCCGTGAGTTGAGTCAACTTGGATCAAATTTGGTATCAGAGTGGTCCTCGCGTGGATGTGAAATGTGAGCATGAACAATGGAACGTGCAACGATGGAGGATGAAAAAGAGATGTACGAGACCATGCTCAGAGTGTCCCAAAATATGGAAATAATGTATGAAGCTCTACAAAAAGAGACAGAGGAAAAGCAGCGGTTGCAATTTCAGTTGCGAGCCATGAAAGAGGCCCTGGAAGAACTGAAGCACAATAAATAGAGTCTTCAAGCAGATAATGTTGAATTGAAGATGCTTATACAAGAAGATAAAGAGGAGAAACAAAGTTTGCTACGACAGCTGCAAGCTAAGGACGAGGCCTTGGAAAATCTGCAGCGTGACCCATGTGAGGTAAAATGTAATTGTATGACTTCATGTATGTCTCCTAATGATGATTTCGCTATTTTCGACAATCATGCCATAGGAATTGGCTCCAAAATATTGAGGAAAATGCGGTATGAAGGAAAATTCTTGGGAAATAATGGCCAAGGCATTGTCAACCCCATCAAAGTAGAGGAATTACCCCGTCAGGTAGGACTTGGTATGTCGGGAAGGAAGTTGGGGAATGTGCCAAGACAGCCAGTGAACCACCGACAACAGATGATGAGAAGCCCTCATCATTTCTTTCCAAATCGATAGTGGAGGTAAAAGATGTTGATTTCCCTTCAATTTCATCTTCACATAGTATAATTTTTGTTCGAAATGTGGAGATACCAATTACAGGGAAAGACATGAGGCTCCTCACCAGGATGAGGTATAAGGAAGAATAATAACTTGGTGTTAATAACCAAGGAATTACTCATCCATTGGAGGTTGTGCAAAGACCTCGATTTGCAAGCTTGGGATACACCGAAGGAGAGAGCTCAAAGGTGTCAAATGCTTCCGAGACATCGTTGAAATCATCGAGGAAAGATAATGATGGGAGCACCTCACCATCATCCCATGGCAGTGCCCATTACAGGGAAAGAGCTGAGGCAAGCTCTCATTGCCATAATTACACCAGAGACAGCAAGGAAAGGTATAACAAGTCTCAATATTCGAATGTTCATTTCGAGTATAATCATGTTGTTAAAGATGAAAGTCAATCATGGAATAAAAAAATATGTACTTTTTGTGGTTTACATAACCAAGTATTTGCTAAGTGTTGGAAGAGAATGGCAACATGGAAAAGGATCAGGCGTGAAAGACCCTCTCAACAGCAGGCAAAGGAGAAGGTAAAGGAGATCTGGAGGAAGAAGACCTATTGCAGTCATTGCAACATAAGTGGTCACCAAAGAGCCACATGTTGGAGGCTCCATCCAGAGCAACGCCTTAAAGACAAAGCGTTGGTGCATGAACTAGTTGAAAAAGACGTTCGATAAGCAAAACCACCATAGCGGGGTGACCCATTCACATTGATAAGTGAAAAATGGTTTCTAGATATATTAGCTTGTCATGGTCATGCTTTTGTAAATCATTTGTTGCATTTTAAACTGTAAAAGTGATGATGTGTTTTCCATCACTTGTTGCAACAACAATGATGTCTAGATTTATTTTGTGTTGCATTTTAAACTGTGAAAGTGATGTTGTGTTTTCCATCACTTGCTAAAGCAACAATAGTGTTTAGCCTTATTCTTGTAAATCATGTGTTGCAGTGATGATGTGTTTTCCATCACTTGTTGATGCAACAATGATTTTGGCCTTGTTTTCATAGCTGGGGTATTATTTCCATTTTGATGTAAACTTGACCACCGAGTATGTGTTATAAACTTGTGGCAAGTATGGGATGCTTGGGTCATTAGTTGGTCTTGTAAATCAAGCATGTAATTTTCAAAACAATGTACTACAGGTTTGCAGAGGTTGCAGGTGTCGACTCATCGCTTATGGCTTCGAAGGACAAAGGTGAAGGAGAAGCAAGGGTGACTTATTAGACACTTGTAAGTGCAGACAATGTACTGAGAAGTTGTATATTATTTTCATGCTTTTGGAGGACCAAAAGATCCTCAGTGGGGAGGATTGATCCAGGTGGCTCCAGACACATGCAGAAGTCCAAGAGGACTCAGAAAGGGTTAAAATTCAAAGTGGTCATAACGCTCCCAAACTAGTACCAGATCGAAGTGCTCATCGCCTTGATTCCAACGGTGTGAATGGCACCCAAATTCGAGCTCGTATGAGGGAGAGAGAGCTGGTCAAAGTTTTGGTCAAAGTTGCCACGTGGGCCAGGTTTAATGGTCCTACAAATTGACCGGGTCCCGGACATGGAATCTAGCTCATGAGGAGCGGGTGAATTTGTTGGATACTTAATTTGTCTAATATCTCATATGTTAGACAAAATCAAAAAAATGTTGTTATTATAAAATAATAAAAAAATTATTAAATAAGGTGGTGGGCCATGACCCCCACCACCTCCATCGGACCCAAAACATACAAGTATTAAAAAAATACAAATTTGAATGGGCCGATAGGCCGTGACCCCTACCGAACCAACCCACATATCACAATTAACATTATATGTATATGGGGTTGGCGGGCCACCTTCGGTGGACTCTACCAATGCCCCCACCCATTATCGCACATATATATGTTAAAACAAGCACCAAACAACCATTGCAAAAAAAAACGAACCATGTTCAAAATTAAACTGTCTGCGTGTATTTTTGGCAGGGGCTGGATTTGATCCCCCGACCTCCCGCCTTTCGTGCCAATGCCCAACTGCTCCGCCAAGTGTGCCTCTTTGAAAAACTCACCACCCATTTATATAAAAACCTTTCAATTCATTTGCACGGAGGAGAAGAACAGAGCACCGAATAGGAGAGAGATGGAACAGAGGTGTGGGAATGTAGAGGGGTCTGCCTTGGGCATGGAAATCGAGGAAGATTCCTAGAATATTCCAAGGAATATTCTCATGCAAATTCTTTGAGGAATCTTTAAGATTCCTTGGGAGGTAAAAATTCTTTTTGTCAGAATGTAATCAAGTTTACAGTCATTTTTCTCAGATTTTCATAGGGAATGTAATGGAGAGGTTGGATTCACCTTTTGAGCGGTAGATTTTCAGATTCCCAACGGAGGAGAATCTTGAGGGAATCTTCCAGATTCCTTGGAGGCTGAAATTTCCCAGATCCAGAATGCAACCAACTTTATACTCATTCTTCTCGGAATTTCACAAGGATCTCAATGGCGAGATCAGTTTTCTGATTTGAGTTGCAGATCTTCAGTCAACCTAGAGGAGGGAATCTTTAGAGCATCGCGAGGGAATCTAAAATATTCCTAGAGGCCTAGATTTTTCCCGTGTCAGAATTCGACAAATGGATAGTTGATTTTACACCTCTTGATGACTCAAATTCAGTGGTCCTGTCAGTTTTTGCATCTGAGCCTCCTCTGTTTTTCGCCATTTTCCAAATTGGAGTGACAATGTTAGATTTCAGAGTGTGGACAGTCGATTCTATGCCATTTGGTGCCACGATTTCGATGGTGCATTTAGATCCAGTAGTTGAGTATCCTACTCTTCGGCCAACATCAGAGTTGAGGTACGTGAAGTGTTGTTTTCATGTACTTCTTTGATCATTTGTTGTGAGATGAACTATGTTGTTTCGATTCCTGCTTGATGTATGATGCAAAATCTTTGTGTCTATTTCATGTGAGATGTATTCATCATGGATTGTTATGTATATTTTGGTTTAGATCCCTTTGTTTCCATGATGGCAGGATGCTCATTATCACCATGGGTGTTTTGTTTGAGATCCCTTTGATGCCATGATGGCGGGATACTCATTGTCACCGTGTGTAGGATTATGTCATGATGATAGGAGGTCTATTGTGAGTGATAGTTCCTGTAGCAGAACTTCTCATGGAGAGACTTTGCCACTCATGTAGAGGGCACATAATCTTGTATGAAAGAAAACATATTCCATGTACATCTTCTTCATTTCTAGCACTGAATTAAGTGGACAACACCATCTTGACACTGGGCTCAGAGACGTAGTCCACAGTGGACGAACTCCGTTATCAACGTCTTGTGTTTTATGTTATTGATTCTTGTAGTGTTCCCTCTTCTTTATAGCATGCATATATGCACAGGGGCTTCACTAGGGGAGCAATACCATACCATGTGGGTTCATATCGGGGGATATATATTGAGGGAAAAAAGGCATAATATATTGGGTAAAATATAGGGGGTAAAGGGTTTTTATATTGGTAGGTATAAAAAATGGAGCTTAAAGTTAATGAAAAAATATAAAGGGGTATAAAAAATGTTAATGAAAAAATGGATACCTACAATATCTAGTGGCAGTAGGGGTTTTTTAAATTGAGAAGGTGTATTGGGTTCGTATTGGTAGGGGGTTAAATAATGTAATTTTTAGGGGCATTTTCCAATATGTAGTCAAATTAAGGGTATTATTTAATATGTCATGAATGCACGCAATAGGTCATAGGTTCAATGAGTGAGGCCCCTGTGCATATATGTTCATTTATGCTCTTATAAAATGAAATTCTAACAACATCATGAAAGTAAAAGATCTTGGTTAAATCCGGGAGTTGAGTCAACTCGGATTAGCCAGTGTTGTCACTGTGCACTGGAAATGTTGTGCATCGACAGTACCGCACACCGATAGTGTCACACACTAACAATGCCACACACTCATAATACCACGCAATGATAGTACCATGCACTAAAAATTCCATACACCAATAGTGTCGTGCACTAACAGTGACAGAAGCACAGTCCAAACCACTATCATAAAAAAAAAATGACATTGTAAAAGCACAACTGCTAAGACTAAAAACAACTTAAATACGCACAAAAAATCTAGAAAAAAATCCTAACTTTGTTGTGCTTTAAACTAGGAAACTAGAAATCTGACATAAAAACCAAACTACAACAAATACATTAGTAGCAACTTTAACCCATCATATTACATTTCACGCAGTTGCTGCAAAAAAAGACATGGCATAAAGTTGTTGCAAATGTATAAACTGGGCAAAATACTAAACAAGTGGATTACACTTCAGATAACAAAGTTGTTGTACATGTAACATTAAAAATGCAACATAAAACTATACAACAAATTACTCCCCAAGTTGTCGTAGTGCATATAATTTTTTTGCAAATAAAACCACATTGTTGCAAATATCATAGGATTGGAAAATAAATTGTTGAAACAGATACACGTGTTGAACACACCTAGAAAATTGTTGCAAACAACAACATAACTCAGGAACCCGAATTATTTTCACATTACATAACCATAATTTAAACAAATTGTAGGCCTCCCTACCATGGTAGCAGGGAGGTTTCATTTCCTTCATATGCTCCCTACACAGCCACCAAAAACATTATGCAACACTCACTACAAAATCCAACGAGAGACCAACAAAAACCTTCTCTCGAATCCTTATGTTCTCCTCAAAACCCCTAACCCTAGAAGGAATATTTCATTAGTTTAATCAAGATATGCCAAGCATATTTACCTCCAATGAAATGTACCTTTCATGAATTTTACATTTCGTTTCATCTGCATTTCATTTTCATCTCATTTACTTTTCATATCATTACACATTTGCATTCTTGTTTTTCATTTCATTTCATTACACATTTGCATTCTTGTTTTTCATTTCATTTCACATTTCATCACAATTACATTTACATTAAATTTCTAAAATTAACCCAAAGTTACATTTGGGCTCCAACAACTTCTAAAAAATAAAATCTACAAGAACACCTAGATATCATGATGATTCAGGAAACCAAATGCTCTTTCGTGTCTCTTAATAAAATTATAAAGTGTGTTTGGATACACTGTCATTATTTAGGCCACGTTGCCCAAGGAGCATCAGGAGACATTTCTATAATATGGAATCCCTATTGGCCACATGGTGTTGGCATTGATGTGAACCTAGGATGTTTATCTAAGGAGTCAATTGTGCAGTCAATTATGTTGGAATTAATGTCAATAAAAAAAAACCAACAAATAAATAAAAGAAAATATATATAAATAAATAAATAAATAAAGAATAAATTGAAAAATTATCTCATTTATTAAAGAAGACGATTGATTAAGTTTGAAAATATCTCCCTCATTTATAGAAGAAAGTGATTGATTAAGCTTGAAAAAAAAATCATTTATTCAAGAAGGTGATTAATTAAATTTGAAAATATATCTTCTCATTTATTTAACAAGATGATTGATTAAACTTGAAAAAGTCTCTTATTTATTGAAGAAGGTGATTAGTTAAGTTGGAAAATATCTCTCATTCAATGAAAATGGTGGTGGATTGAGTTAAGAAGGAAAGTTCTATGAACCAGAACAAATTTATAATGTATGAACATAGATGGTTAGCTCTCAATTTCTTTGAATGTTTAATCACTCCAACAAATATTTATAGTAGAACAGTTGTGAAAGTTAGTCGATTCCTTTATGAGAGTTAGTCATTGGAGAGCTTTGAGAACCAATGGTGAGAGGAGAGACATAGCTATAGCATATTGTTGGAGGTGATAAGTTTTATTGCAGAATTGGAGGCGATTCTTGCTACGTTGGATATTGGATGTTAGCATATTTTATACAACACACTTGCATTGCTAACATGGTCTAAGTAGGAGTTTACAACTAAGAAAATCATGTTTTATTTCATATGGTTGTAGAATTGTATTCATATCTTGTATGGTCGTTTTGTTGATACATAACTGAGTTTTTGTATTTAGATTTGGTATACTACTGATTGAGTTATGTTGAGAATATATATGTTGAAGGATTGATATGTGGATTTCATATTTATATGTATGGTATTGATTGTGTTGAGATTATGTATTGATTGCTGCTAAGATTGTGTTGGAGGGCATATATTCAAAGTTTAATATATGAGCAGATTGGTTGTAGCAGAGAGATTGTTATATGTGCAGATTGTTATTGTGAGTCCAATTTGAAAATTGATGAAAATAAGCTCACTATTTGTTGATTTGAGTATATGGGTCCAGTGTGAAATATTTTGAAATGAGGTCCATGAGATGTGTTGAAGGTTGGGGCTTTCAGTGTCAAGCAAGTGGTGCCTTGCATAATTAGAGTGTAATGACATCCTTCGGGTAGTGGCCTGAAAACTTGGGAGTGTCTGACTTCCATCTAGTTGTGGTTGGATAGATTAGTGCTAGTTTGGAAAGATTTATTAGAAGTAATAACTTCCAGCAAGTGGTGCCCTGCAAAGTCGAGGGAGTGGTGGCTTCCTATAGGTGGTGGTCTGCAAAGTTCATATAGGTTTTTGTCTGCAGCGAATAGTGGCTTGGATGATTGGGAACTTGTGGCTTGCACACTGGTGGTGGCCAATGAATCGAATGTAGAATTAATATGATAATAGAAGAGACAACGATGAAGACTATTTTTCACCAATGGTTTTTACCCTTGCGCGTTCTACCTTACATCTAGTGTCTCTATATGTGATTGTGCCTTGATGTGTTGTTGATCTTATGTTCATGTTTATTGATCTTATTGCGTATGGTTCATGGTTATTTACTTATGTAGTAGCCGCTCATGTGGCTTACTCGTTCATATTTACATCTACTCATTTACTATGTTGCTAATGAACTACGAATGAATAGATGAATTGAGGTTTGTGATAAGAAAGGTGAAAATTTGGTAAAATTGGTCACAAGACACAATATTGATTCACCCTCCTCCCTCTCAATATTGTTCAAGTTTTCTAACAATCACTCCTTAGTCACACTCTAGGATTCCTTTTTTCTGCCTAGAATCTTAACTGCAACATTGCAACTCATTGGTTGAACCTGTTCAAACTTTATTATTTTTATCTATTCTATCTAAAAGACAATAGTTTTGTATTTCAATTAAACTTTATTTTTTTGTTTACTTTATTATGTAAGGAAAATTATGATGATAATGGTATTGGTTGAAAATAATGTATTAATTGGAAATAATGATAATTATTTTTTAAAATGTTATTTAATATCAAAATGATTTTTTTAATTTCATATTTTTCCAAAGTGTTTTATTTAAATTTGTTTTAAAATGTTTTATATGCACTTAAATTTTATAATTTTATTTCAAAATATCTTTTACAATATTGAACTTTTTAATTTTATAAATCATCAAAAATTACAAACTTGAAAGATTTTTGTTAATATTTTTTAAATAAAATTAAAAAAATAACTTTTTAACATGTTTTAAATTCCATGAATCAATCATAATATATATATAATTTTACAAGGAAACTAATATAACAATATTTATAGCAAGAAGTATATAACAATAATTATCAAAGCATTTAATAATAATTCTCAAACATTAAACTCATTATGTCATTGAGAAAGTTTTGTACTCAACAGAAAATAAACAGCAATTCCACCTAAAATAAAGTCATTAACTTTACATATAATACATATTTAAATGTTTTTTTTTACATATAATAATTCTTTTATATATATATATATAGTATATGTTATATATATATATATATATATAGTAATAAAGATATTTGTAACATTATACTTATATATATTATATTATATTATATTTAATTAAATCATAATAAAAGAATAAAACAACAAAAACTTTTTAATAAATTTGATTATTTCATTTACTCTTTTATTTTGTTATTCTTCACCAATTGTTCAGATACAATATGGACCAATTGAAATCAAATCGCTATTCCCTAAAAATATAGAATTTAAAAATCTTATTAAATAATTAATTTAATTAAAATAACAAAATTAAAAGAAAAATTATTACCATTAACATTTGATAATGATTATAATATAAATAGCTACCAAACCTATCTTGGATACCTCATTGCTTAACGGGATGTCAAGCAAATTTGACTAATAACCGGGATCATTTTTTCTACCACGAAGAGAATAAATTCATACGCTCTGAATGAAAGAAGTAACAATGTACTAAGCTAGTTTGTGAAATAGCTTTCACCCGTCAAAAACATATGAATGTGAATCGATACAAGTTGCTAGATATCGATCCTTTGGAATGAACCCTCTCATTGCCAAATTTCTTCTCTTGCTTTGCTTTCCTTCAATTGTCCACGCCGTCTAGTCCACTACTCCCACACTGGACACTATAATCTGTGACATTACATTGGGCATTGTAATCTGTGACATTACACTGGAGAATATAATCTTGGTACTCAATTAGCTCATAGTTCATCTTATCATCCTCAATCTGATGGGCAAATTGAAATAGTAAACAAATGTTTGGAAGGATATCTTCGTTGCTTTGTATCTAATAAACAGACACAATGGGTCAAATGGTTACCTCTGTCTAAATGGTGGTATAACACTTCCTTCCATACTACAACAAAAATGACCCCATTTATGGAACTTTATGGATATCATCCACCGTCCATCACATCATATTTAAGAGAAAATTCTAAGGTTCAAGAAGTGGGAGATCACATCGAGCATCAACAATAGGTTCTCCAACTCTTCTTTGGCACAGAATAGAATGAAACAACAGGTAGATCAACATCGTAGTGAAAGAAGTTTTGATGTAGGTGACTGGGTATTCCTACGGCTACAACCATATAAACAAATGTCCCTCAAGCAAGCTAAGAAGGATAATAAATTATCACGAAAGTATTATGGTTCGTACAAGGTGTTGCAAAAGATTGGTACTATGGCATACAAATTAGAGCTTCCTACAACTTCCCGAGTGCACCTAGTTTTCCATGTTTCATGCCTAAAGAAGGTTATAGGTGACAAACTCCCAGTTCAAACAATATTTCCAGAACTTGACGAGGAAGGAAAAATCATATTGGAACTTGAAGCAGTCACAGAAACAAGAAGTCGATAGCTATGAAATCGATCAATTTCGGAGTACCTCATCAAGTGGAAGAATTTACCTGCTAAAGATTCCACATAGGAGGGTGAGAATTTTATAAAGAAGCATCCAGAACTACTCAAGCATTGGGGACACCACTTTTTTGAAGGAGAGGGGCATGTTAGGTTCCTATAATACTAGTGATTCCCGCATTGCTATTTTCATTATAGCCCTTATTGTTATTTTCGTGCCCCTATTGTCCCCATAATGTTATTATTGTGCCCCATAGAAGCCGACTATTGTTATTGTTGTGCCCTTATATTATTATTGTTATGTCAGCTTTGATTATATTGTGACCCGTTAGACTCCTATATATAGAAAAGAGGTTTTGTCATTTGTATCATCCAAGAATTGTTCATTTGTGTAATGTAAAGGAGGTTGCCCCTTTGAAGAGGTTGATTTTGAAGGCGTTGATCTATCTTTCTTCTATTTTGTGAGCTAGTTGCATAACAATGTCTTTCTTGAGAATTCATAAATGAAGGTGATGTAGTAGAGATGGCCACCAATAGAGTGCACGGGCATCGAACCACATATGTCGGAATGAATGAGATGGAGGATGTCAATTGTCTTGTTCTCTCTAGAGGGGAATGGTCCCCTTGTCTTCTTCCCACTCACACATCCTGGAAATACTCCATCATGTAGAGCTTGAACCTTGGGAATCCCAAAGACCAATTTCTCCAATTTCGGAAGAGCATCATAATGTAGATGGGCCAATCTTGGGTGACATTGCTCGCTTTGATGATTAGTATCATGGACCAATGCTAGAAGAGGTTTGCTAGTGACTCTATATATTCCTTCAAATCTCGATCCCAATGTGAATGCATCTCTCATAGGTGATCCAATAGGCCAAGTAAGATCCTTTCCTTTAATGAAGACAACCCTCATCCCTTTGTCTTCCAAAGTGGATATTGATACCAAGTTCTTCTTCAATCTTGGCACATACATCACATCATAAAGAAAAATAGTTTCCCTAAAATTCAAATGAAATTTGACGAACCCAAAGCCTTAGATGGGATGAATGCAATTGTCTCCACGAATCATTTTCAAATTTGTCTCCCTCTCTATCAAATTAGAGATAACTTCCTTATACCTAGAGAAGTGATGAGTTTCCCTATTATCAAACATCCAACTATCCCACGAATGCAGAGGAGAAGAAATAATAAGCGAAGATATAAGAATATATTTAGATTGATTTGCAACATTACTTTAATACCTGGAGAATCTTGACTTCTTTTAGGGATGATGATCTTCTTCATGTTCTCTTGGAGCATCTCTTTTGAATATTCTTTCATCTCTTCGATTGTGATCATTCCTTTGGCCATCTTTTCTTTTTCGATCATCAATCGTGTTGTTTTTACTTCTAGTGTTGTAGCATGGACCGTGGTTCTTCTCAGGGCATTCTCGAGCATAATGGCCTTTATTATGACAATTGTAGCATTCAATGTGCGATAATTCCTTCCCTCTATTTGAATTTCAAGGAGGATGCTTTCTTGAATTTAATATACCTCCTTTTCTTTTCTTCTTCTTCTTGTCATGAGTGATGAATGCAGTGGGCTCTCCCTCTTCATGATTTTGAATCCTTCCTCTTGATATCATCCTTGATTCTTCTTGAGTGATATTTCCAACAATCTCATCAAATGAAGGGAGGATATTATTGTTGCTTATAGTAGTAATAAAGGTTTCCCAAATAGGATGGAGACCTCTTAGAGTCACAATCACCAATTCCTTGTCAGGAACAGATTCCCAAACTCTTTGTAATTGATCTCTAAGACAAGATATCCTCATAATGTAGGATTGCACAAACTCTCCTTTTTTCATCTTGGTGTCTTTGAGTTGATCTTACAAAGAGATGATTTCATTCAAATTGTTGACTTCATACATTCCAACTATCTTATCATACATGTCCTTATAATTCCTCAAAATTCCAACATATGCAACTAGATTATCTTATAAACCATCAGCTATAATTTGCTTTACTTTTAACTCACCTTTCTTGTACTTGTTCTTGGCAGCAACGGAAACATTCTCCAAAGGCTCAGGTACTTTTCCTTGAATCTATTCCAAAACATCATTGTTATCAGCTATGATCTCCAACCTGACTTTCCATGCAACAAAATTGGATGAGTCACCCAAATTCTCATTTTCCTTGAAGAAGGAAGATATCTTGACTTGACTAGATAGGCTCCTTCAATTTCCAAAGATGATTTCTTCAATTCTTGTCTCCTTTTGGGCTTGTCCTCCACCTTAGCTCTGATACCATGTTAATTTTCAGATTGTTCTATGCTAAATCAATTTAGCCCAATTCAATACTTCAATTAGCAATCTCTTCAATAACAATTAATCTTTTTAATCATAAACAATAATTTAAGATAGAACAATAAATGCAAGGATAAAAGAGACAATCAACACATCAATAAGAGACACCATATTTGGTCAAAGACCGGGGAAAAACCCTTTAAAATTCTTCTTCTATTAGATTGTCATAAAATGTTTTAGCAAAGATTACAATGAGTTCAATAAAATATCATGTAGCAAAATAACCAAATAACATTCATAAATATGTTTCTAGCATCAATATACTTCAGAGACAACTTTTCTTGTCTTCTGTCAATTGTAAAATTTCAGCCCTACTTTCTAGTCGTAGGGAAGAAGAGTTTTGAAAATGGCTGGGAGATTTTAGTTTCTCCCTTGATCGTGTAAGCTAACAACTACGACCAAATTTATCCTTTGATAAGCCAACGACTGTAAACCAAAACCCTATAAACATGTGTGAGCTTCGGATCTTGTAATCTCAGACCTTTGCGAACTTTTTTTGTCAACCCAACCTCAGACCTCTGTGAACCAATCAATGAAATAAGAATAGGAATACGCTTGGTCATGTTCAAATGAGCTTGAGGTCACTTGATTTATAGGCTTCCAAGGGTGACCAATTTTCCATTAGGGTTGACCTATCCAAATGTGCATATGTGGGATTTTCTTCATAAGTACACTTTCCATTATCCAAATTTGATGATCTCTTGATTGATTTTGGTCCTCTCGAAAAGAGGAATTCAATGAAATCATCATCTCCATCAAATGGGCTATCGAAAGTCGAATTTGACCCTAGTTTCCAATATTTAACAGGCTGAACCAAATCTCTCTTTCATCAAATCACCCTCGTGCCATATTCCAAGTATGAATGTGGGATCATATGGGTTAAACCAAAATAGAACTAACTACGACTTCTAGAGGCCAAAACACCTCAACCCACAGCCATAGTGATTTCTCCTAAATAGGTCCAGAAATCACTTATACCAAAACAAGCTTGGGTGCCTCTGACTTCCTTCACCATCTCCAGAGGAATTTTCCTATGTCTACCCATCCATCAAGAGTTCCAGGAGAAATCCCATATCCACCCTTGACCCTTGGAAATTTTCCCAAGGCCACCTCAACCAGGATTCAAGTCTACTAACCATCTAAAGCTTAATCAAAATAGAGAACCCAGTACATCATGGCTATCCAGGAAATGGGAAGGGAAGGATGAAACCACTTTCAATCGAGGCAAATCCCATGTCAATGATCATAACAAAGTGACAAAAAATCCACATGCATGTACCATGCATTAAAGCATCAACAAGGAAATCACATATGTAACTTGTTACCTTCAATGTACTCTTATTGCAGTTGTTGTTGATCCAACATTCTTTTCCGCTACCCACAAATTCCTTTTCTTTCGTACTTCTCTCCAAGTACAAGTGACTGATAGGATGCTCCAAGAATGCTCTAAGTGTGTAAGAGTGTGGAAGAGAGCTATAATGATCAAGAACTGAGCCAAAACTATCAAAAGTTGAACTAACCAAAGTTGTGAACTATTTATGTAATGCCTTTTTATCATTGATGTCTCATGTCTCTTCCTTTCCTTTTTCCTTTTTTCTTTCATTTTCCTTCATTTTATCTCTAATTTCCCTTACATGCATATTAGTGTCTCTTCACCTTCCTTTTCTCCTATTTTCCTTTATTTCCTCAGTTAAATGTCATTTATTGCCTCTTTTCATTTTCCAATGCCTTTGCTAATTTCCATAGCCATTAATAAACCATAAGTGATGCCCACTATAACATTTGTCCACCATTAAAATTGGAATACGAGTCCCATGACCTTGGTCTTATTTTATTTGCATGGAAAATCAACTAGGGGTTGATACACCAATTAACATCACTTGGTGGGGGTATTAAAGAAGATTGCCCATATATGTGTCCCAGATCCCATTTTGGTGTTGCATACTATAGATTGGTTTGTAGCTCCCCTCACATAATTCGTTGCACACTTTGCAACCGAGAAACTAGCGTTCCTCTTGAAGTTGTAGGTTGGCCAGGCCCATAGCCTCCCTCAGACCACAAGTTCTTCCACATAGGCTTCTCTCTATCGCTACTACCACTTGACTAGAGATGGGTACTAGGATTCTCCCAACTTGTGCACTTTGTTGGCATGCCCTCTTGGCCGGGGGGTGCCAAAAAGAAGAGAAAACTGAAATGAAAAGAAGAAGCTAATTCGACACATGGAAACCGACATAACTGCAAAACCCTAGGAAATTCTACCCTACCAATGGTAGAAACACAGATAGCGTTGTGACCAATATTGTCTCCACCGCTATTGTTGTCACTGTGCACTAGCAATGTTGTGCATTGATAGTACCGTGCACTGACAGTGCAACGCACTCATAATACTACGCACTAATAGTATCGTGCACTAACAATGCCATGCAACAAAAGTGTCATGCACCGACAGTGACGGAAACACAGTCCAAACCACTGTAATAAACAAAATCCGACACTGAAAAACACAACTGCTAAGACTCACAACAACTTAAATCTTCACAAAAAAACTAGAAAAAAAATCCTAACTTTGTTGTGCTTTAAACCAGGAAACTAGAAATTTGACATAAAAACCCAACTACAACAAATACATTAGTAGCAACTTTAACCCATCATATTACATTTCACGCAGTTGTTCCAAATAAATACATGGCATAAAATTGTTGCAAATGTATAAACTGGTCAAAATACTAAACTAGTGGATTACACTTCAGATAAGGAAGTTGTGTACAAGTAACATAAAAACTGCAACATAAAACTATACAACAAATTACTCCCCAAGTTATCACAGTGCATATAAAATTTATGTAAATAAAACCACATTGTTGCAAATATCACATGATTGGAAAATAAACTGTTGAAATAGATACACCTGTTGAACACACCTAGAAAATTGTTGCAAACAACAACATAACTTAGGAACCCGAATTATTTTCACATTACATAACCATAAATTACACAAATTGTAGGCCTCCCTGCCATGGTAGCAGGGACGTTTCATTTCCTTCATACGCTCCCTATGCAGCCAGGAAAAACACTATGCAACACTCACTACAAAATCCAATGAGAGACCAACACAAACCCTCTCTCGAATCCTTAGGTTCTCCTCAAAACCCCTAACCCTAGAAGGAATATTTTATTACTTTAATCAAAATATCTCCCAACCATATTTCCCTCCAATGAAATGTACCTTTCATGGATTTTACATTTCATTGCATGTGCATTTCATTTTCATCTCATTTACATTTCATATCATTACACATTTGCATTCTTGTTTGGCATTTCATTTCACATTTCTTCACAATTACATTTAGATTTTACAATTACATTTACATTAAATTTCTAAAATTAACCCAAAGTTACATTTGGGCTCCAACAACTCAAAAAAATAAAATGTACAAGAACAACTAGATATCATGATGATTCAGGAAACCAAATTCTCTTTTGAGTCTCTCAATAAACTTGTAAAGCGTGTTTGGATACACTGTGATTATTTAGTCCACGTTTCTCAAGGAGCATCAGAGACATTGCTATAATATGGAATCCCTATTGGCCACATGGTGTTGGCATTGATGTGAACCTAGGATGTTTATCTAAGGAGTCAATTGTGCAATCAATTATGTTTGAATTGATGTCAATAAAAAAACAAATAAATAAAAGAAAAAATATATAAATAAAAGAAAAACTTGAAAAATTATCTCATTTATTAAAGAAGATGATTGATTAAGTTTGAAAATATCTCCCTCGTTTATCGAAGAAGGTGATTGGTTAAACTTGAAAAAAAATCTCATTTATTAAAGAATGTGATTAATTAAATTTGAAAATATATCTTCTCATTTATTGAACAAGATGATTGATTAAACTTGAAAAAGTCTCTTATTTATTGAAGAAGGTGATTAGTTAAGTTGGAAAATATCTCTCATTCAATGAAAATGGTGGTGGATTGAGTTAAGGAGGAAAGTTCTATGAACCATACCAAATTTATAATTTATGAACATACCTGGTTAGCTCTCCATTTCTTGAATGTTTAATCACTCCAAAGAATTATTTAGAGGAGAAAAATTTGTGAAATTTGGTTGGTTCCTTTAAGAGAATTAGTCATTGGAGAGATTTGAGAACCAACGGTGAGAGGAGAGACATAGCAGATTGTTGGAGGTGATAAGTTTTATTGTATATTTTTCATGTGCATGCTTCAACAAATGTTTGATGCAGGTTTATGAAGATATTTGATGGAGGAGATTCCCGTTACGTTGGAGATTGGATGTTAGCATTTTTATACAACACACTTGTATTGCTAACATGGTGTATGCAGGAGTTTACAACTAAGCAAATCATGTTTTATTTTGTATGGTTATAGCATTGTATTCATATCTTGTATGGTAACTTTGTTGATACACGACTGAGTTTTTGTATTTAGATTTGTTATACTACTGATTGAGTTATGCTGAGAATATATATGTTGGAGGATTGATGTGGATTGCAGATTTATATGTATGGTGTTGACTGTGTTGAGATGATGTATTGATTGCGGCTAAGATTGTGTTGGAGGGCATATATTCAAAGTTTGATATATGAGCAGATTGGTTATAGCAGAGAGATTGTTATATGTGCAGATTGTTATTATGAATCCAATTTGAAAATTGATGAAAAGAGGTTCATTGTTTTGTTGATTTGAGTATATGGGCCCCGTGTGAAATACTTTGAAATGAGGTCCATGAGATGTGTTGAAGGTTGGGGATTTCAGCGATCAAGTGGTGGCTTTCATATTTAGGGTGTAATGACATCCTTCAAGTAGTGGCCCGAGAACTTGGGAGTATTTGACTTCCATCTAGTTGTGGTTGGATAGTCTAGTGCTGGTTGGGCGAGATTTATTGGAAGTAATAGCTTCCAACAGGTGGTGCCTTGCAAAGTCGAGGGAGTGGTGGCTTCCTGCAGGTGGTGGTTTGCAAAGTTCATATAGGTTGTTGTTTAAAGCGAATAGTGGCTTGTATGATTGGAAACTTGTGGCTTGCACACCGGTGGTGGCCAGTGAATGAGATGTAAAATTAATATGATAATAGAAGAGACGATGATGAAGACTATTTTTCGCCAATGGTTTTTACCCTTGTGCGTTCTACCTTACATCTGGTGATGTTTGATTGTGCCTTGATGTGTTGTTGATCTTATGTTCATGTTTATTGATCTTATTGCGTATGGTTCATGGTTACTCACTTATGTAGTAACCGCTCATGTGGTTTACTCGTTCATATTTACATCTACTCATATACTATGTTGCTAATGGACTACGAATGAATAGATGAATTGAGGTTTGTGATAAGAAAGGTGAAAAATTGGTAAAATTTGTCATAAGACACAATATTGATTCACCCTTCTCCCTCTCAATATTGTTCAAGGTTTCTAACAATCACTCCTTAGTCACACTCTAGGATTCCTTCTCTACCTAGAATCCTAACTGCAACATTGTAGCTCATTGGTTGAACCCATTCAAACTTTATTATTTTTATCTATTCTATCTAAAAGACAATAGTTGTGTATTTTAATTAAACATTATTTTTTATCTATTTTATTATGCAAGGAAAATTATGATGATAATGATATTTGTTGAAAATAATGTATTAATTGGAAATCATGATAATTATTTTTTAAAATGTTATTTAATATCAAAATGATTTTATAATTATTTAAAAAAATGCAATATATTAAATAAAATAAAATAAAGAAATTATTATAACAGTATCTTTCGGTAAAAATCACATAGAGATAATCTAGTGGGACCTGTTCGAACCAAACCATGTGGGTTCAAGATACGATAAAGCATCGGGAAAAGCAGATCTTCAGGACAGATGATGAATCAAGATCTAGGGCAATGAAAATAAATAGATTAAAGAGCAGCTAACTAGTTTGACTAATTTTTATTAATTTAATATTATTTTTATTTTTTAAACGCCAAAATCAAAAAGAATTTTCATTAATAATAATATTAAGTTAATTTTTTTATTTATAAAATAAAATCAAATTAAGTTATAATATTATATGTAATAATATATATATATATATAATTAGTCAAACTAGTTGTTATTTTCTAACGGCTAGTTAGCTGCTCTCTTCATCTATTTATTTCGTTGCCTAAATCTGATTCATCATCTTGTCCTGAAGATGAACCACTGGTTGGTTTGATACACATAGACGAGATTATCTCCTATGTGATTTTTACTGAAAGATGTTGTTATCATTAATATGGATCACATTATCTTCTATGTGATTTTTACTAAAAAAATGTTATTATAATTAATATGGATTACAGTAAGTCGAAACACAATCAATAAATGAATATATTATTAAAAAAGACTAAATTAAAATATGTTTAATTTTTATATAATAAATTTTAAAATTTTTATTTTTTTAAATAAATTTATTTATATTTTTCCGAAATGTTTAAATATGCACTTAAATTCATAAATATTTTTAACAAAATATGTTTGACAATATTTAACTTCTTAATTTTATAAATCATCAAAAATTACAAACTTGAAAGATTTTTGTTAATATTTTTTAAATAAAATTACAAAATTAACTTTTAACTTGTTTTTAAATTCCATGAATCAATTATAATTATATATATAATTTTACAACAAACTAATATAACATATTTTATAAATAAAAAAGTTATTATAACAATTAAATTATCAAAACATTATAAAAAAAAATTGTATAAACAAGAAAAAAAATAACCATTTGCTGATGAATTAAAAATAAATTAACTTTTACATATTTAAAATATTTCTTCTTTTAAATATAAATAATTTTTATTATATAAAAAAAATATTATAACCTAATAATATTTATTATTATAGATATTAAAAAACAACAAAAACTTTTTAATAAATTTGATTATTTCATTTACTCTTTTATTTTGTTATTCTTCACCAATTGTTCGGATACAATATGGACCAATTGAAATCAAATCGCCATTCCCGGAAAATATAGAATTTAAAAATCTTATTAATAATTAATTTAATTAAAACAACAAAATGATGCTAACCCTGCATGTATAGCCTTCCTTTTTTATTTCTTTTGTTTTTAACATACTTTTACATACTTATTAATTTCAAAAGATTATCGTCAAATTACAGTAATAATAAATTCATTATTTGATTGGTTAGAATTAATTTTTAGGTGAGAGTATAACAAGCATCTTTAAGATAAATTCAATTAACTATATTAAAATTATTTTAATAAAAACTTATGTGTTTGGCCTATTTTGAAATTCAATTGCTTGTTGCGTGTATAAACCGAGGGGCCACACAATTGATGGCTGTCACTGGCTTGAAATTCAATTGCTTGGTGTACAAGACTTCGAATCCTCAGTATCTCTGGCGTGTACAGCGCCGTGAGCGATGGTGCGAATACATCGATGAAGAATATACTCCCAAAATTGAACACGTCAGAGAAGTGCTCAACAAAAATTACGCGTCAAGAGGAAATTTTAATTTTGATCTCTACGGGTTTTTTAAACCATTTAAATAATATTATAAAATTCGCTGTGAAGGCATCCTCGTCTGGCGGCCATTTCTGAAAATTACAGGATTCCTGTAGGCTCAGACTCCAAGAACCAATAACCAATAAAATATGTCGGTGGGCGGTTTCACAGAAATTTCGTGAACATCACATCAAGGTTGTAGATTGATTTAGACCATTGCATTGAGCTTGAGTCGAGAAGCTCCATGGAAATTCTGCAATTCTGAGAAGCTCCATTCATCAATGATAATAATAATAAAACCTCTCACTTTCTGTTACGCAGGAATTTCACGGTCGTAATGTCACCAAATATCATTGATGAAGGCCAGAGTGCGTACTAATAACTATGCCGGGACATTATAAATTTATTTTACCCATTATAGTTTTTGTTTTAACTTTAAACGAACAACTTATATCCCCCACAAACTGTCGTCCGCATGAAAATAATATTTTTTAGTTTAATTTTTTCAGCAAAAGCACACAGCCACGATACACATGACCACATTCCAACTTACTTTGTTAAGTTGTGTGGATGAACCAAAATTGCTTCCACTCATGGACATTTCACCTTCTGGATGTCTATTTTGAAATGGACGTCTAAGGTGGGATGAACATCAACGCGTTTCCTCACCCCATTTATTCCTCTTCACCAATGTTTGTTGATGAAACATAGTGAAATTTTAAATAATTATATTTAAGCATTTATTTTATAGCCTTAGCCTAACTCTACTGTTTAGATAAAATCTAGCAAGGAAATTTTCTAAATCTAAGTTATAGTAGTCAAACTTCAATATTTTGGGTGTTTTAGAGGTTTTTGATGGTGTTGAATCTATTTCCATCATCAAAAACATGATTCAAACACTACTAGAGCAAGATTTTTTGAAACAATTTTTCCCAGATTCCAGCCACTTTTAACGGGGTAATTCCTCCCCTCCATAGAAGACTCTTTTTTTATACAACTATAATATTTATATAAACAAACATATCAACTCAAGATTTATATTATAGGCACTAAGATAAAGATTAAGATTTAAGTGAAAGCTAGACACCATGTACATATCCATTGAATTTCCTACTCGTATGCTCTCTGGTAAATAATAGGACCAATGGGTGCCTGCAATCAAGAAGCATTTAATGCCAAACATATAGTTAAAAGATGTCTAACGTGTGTTTGAATATAATCTTCTCCAAGATCAACAACAAGATTCAGGCTCCTCCGATAACTCTGAGAGGAACAATGAGACATAATTAATTGCTAAGAATATTACAGAAACCCTATTCCAAGGATACATAACAAGAGTGTTAATAATGCACCCATGGGAGGAAAGGGCACAAACATGTCCTTCAACAAGAATGCAGCTCTACTTGATCTATTCAAGGGGAGATGGATGTATGATAAATCATATGTTTTGTATCCACCTAGGTCTTGCTCTTATGTTAGCATTGATTTCTATTGCCCAAAGAATGGTAGAATGGATTCCAATTAAGAAAGATAGAGATGGTAGGCTCAAGATTTTGAACTTCCCACATGTTTTATTTGTTCATGGCACGTGTTCTATTTGTTCATGGCAGTGCTTACTTGAATATTGTTGTTGTTGAATCAATTATTTGTTGCTTCTTCTTAATATGTTTCTAGGTGTTGTTGGGTTTCTTATATTTGCATGTAATGTCCATGTTCAATGTCTTTTTGATGCTGGAAAAGTTGAGAGAAAAACTGTCATTGTATGAGTAAACCACAATTAATGTGAATAACAATTCCTTACCATTAACCTATTCATAAGTATAATGACAACAACAAGTTCATTCAATATGATTTCAAGGTAATTCTAAAATCTCTCGTCTAGCCGAGAGAGCCATCCACCACAACTAGGCTGGTGAGTTAGTTTTATGTATAGCTTTTTATTGCTTGGAATTTTTTCAGTTAAACTTTAGAAGAGTGGCTTGAATCACATATATTAATTATTGAGAATGCATAATTTGAATATCATAGCTATTTATAAGAATAATGGAACCATTTTGTTATTTAATAAATGCAAACAATTATAAAAAATTGCAATTCTAATCATTTTTCATAATTTTTAGATCTCATTATATTATCTATTTGATATTTTCCTAATGTGATATCTTCTAACAGCATAGTTTTAAGTCTAATTTATTTAATAGAAAAAAATGATTAAAAAAGAAATGTAGAAATAATATTTTTTTTAGCTTTTCATTATAGAAGTGTTTGATGAATATATGCCCTTCAAATTGAAATTAAGACTAGCCCTTCAAATTGATCACTGATTCTAACCATCAATACAATGGTGTACAACTTTATGAGTGATTTGTGTGATACTTGATGGCAACATAAAAGTAAACCAAATATTCCGAAAGGGTAGTGGTCCCCATTCAATTGCTTTTTCTTTTTTGAGGGGGCGAATACTGCTATTTGAGCATCTAGTCCATGACTGGCTTCTGAATGGATGACGATGAATTATAGTCCGCATGCATTTTGTACTTTTTTTCTTTCACAGTGAATTGATCGACACACAAAGAAGCAAGTTTGGGGAGGCATAATTGATGGCTTTCACACCACAACAACACTTGAATGTAAAACCTGTGGAAACTTGAGTGGAAAGGCAAAGTGGACATTTTATTTTATGGGCAAGTGATTGTTTAATGAATGATATACCAATGTTGAGGGATTTAATGTGTACATATACACCCATCCCTATCGATGACAGGTTGTTGGAGTCATTTCGTAATTTTAATCAAACATTTTTGTCGATCAATTCTTAAACTAGCATTTGCAATTTAGGGTGAAAAGGGCTTGACCATAGTGTTTTGGGTTTTTCTGAACCCTTGAATATATATACAAAAACATTTGAAGTAGAGATGGGCATATCCTTCTAGAAAACCATAATGTTTGGAGTGGAAGAACAAGCGAGCCGTCTATAAAAACCATAGTTTTTGGAGTAGATGAATAGGTGGGCCCAACAACAAAATCATTAGTGGTTTGAAAGACCCCTGAGCAACAAAACTTAATGACAACTCACAATGATGTTAGAGAATCAAAGTCATTGTGTTGTAAATCTTGTTCAACCCATTGTGTTTTAAATCAAATTGTAGAGATTGAAAAGATGATGTCTTCATCCAACAGAAGATCAATAGTATAGACCTTACAATGCAAAATTGATGTCAAAAGAGTGGATTCATAACAACAAATATCGAGGAAATTGAGGATGTAGCTTAAAATTTCGTAGGAATGATGTTTACGTTGTGCAAAGCTTGTTACTCCGAACATAAATAACATAATTTACTTTAATGCGTTGGAATTTATATGAAGCCCCCCTTTTCCAATCATCTACAAATTATATTGTAATGTTATGGATATGTGGATTATATTCTAATATCATATCCAAATGGCCTAGTTAAGGTGTGCAGTAATCAACGTGTTAGGTCCCTATACTACTAGTGTAGCCCTTTATTGTTATTAGTCCAACCCCCTTATTGTATCGTTGTGCCCATGTAGTACCCATATTATTATTATTGTGCCCCATAGAGGACCACTATTCTTATTGTTGTGCCCTTACAATATTATTGTTATGTATGCTCTGATTATATTGTGACCTCTTAGACTCCTCTATATAGAAAGTGTTGTAGCATTTTTTGGTTTTGGTAAGTTAAAATCAATTAGTCAAAAAATGAAAATATTTTTCAAAAAATGTTAACCTAGGATATGGACAAAAAAAATACTGAATAAAAATGTTAGGAAATATTTTGATAAATATGTCCATATCAAAGAAAATGTTAGAATAGATGCCCTAAAAAATAAAGGCAAAAAGAAAATGTTATGTTAGAGAGAAAAGCAAAAAACAGATCATGAAAGTGTGCAAGTTCAAGTATCACAATTTTTTACTTTATTATGCAAAATAATAGTTGTGTACAGCTTGTCATAAATGCCACAACCCATGATAGTCAAATAGTTTAATCCCGAATAGTTCATGCTTTAAATTTCATGTTTATAGTTAGAGAATAAAATATATAGCCAAACTGTTTAATCTTGACAGATTAGTAGTTAGGTAGAGAATAATAAGGAGCTCATCAGTTTAAGCTGATCCCTTGGATGTTATAAGGTTAGAATTAGATAGTTTGCTTTTCAAAAGAAAAAGAAAAGAAAGGGTTTGCTAGCTTAAATGCACCAAATAAAGAGAACAAAAAATGTTAGGGTAAGTAAAGGGTAGGTAGAAGAAAGGTTGCAGAAGTACAAAGTTGATTAAAGAATAAGCACTTTTATCATGATTGATCATGTGTTTCAGTATGCAGGAGCAGTTATGAAAGTGAAAGGATGTTCAATAGCTGATTTGATTAATTTCCCTTCATTTTATTTCATCCGCCACTACATACTTACTAATTTCCCATTATCCCATCATTTCTTAATAATATCCAATTTTCCCTTCATTTTCACCTTTGCCCCTTGGTTTCACACATTTTCCTAGCAAATTACCCTCCAAACTCATTCCCTTACCCAAAAACCCCTTTTTCCTAGTGTGAAACCCTTTCCCCTTTGAAAAAACCACTTTCCCCTTATTAAATTTCCCTATTTCACCAAAAAAAAACCATAAATACCCTTATGCTAACTTTTATTTGCCCCTCCACTCATGTGTTAAACACCCACTACCTCACCTCTCATCTTGCACACCCTTCCCTCATCTGATGGCGCACTACCCTTTTTGGCCCTCATTTGTCGTCCGAACTTTATCAGCGGGGAGGAGGGGGGTTCTGAAATAGGTAGTTTTCTATACCTCCCACTTAAACAACCTTATCCGCCTTTTAGTGTTTCAGGACTTAAAATCCCGAAACTACTTACCGCCTCACTTTACCCCCACATTACTTTATTAACTCTGCCATACGATATTTTTCCTAAAAACCCATAAAACCCCTTTTAGCCTAAGTTTTGTTTATCCCTGCTTTATTTAAATTAACTGCGCAAATCACCATTTTCTCAATATAAAAACTCTTTTAACCCACCACCCTTGGTGGGGTTAAATAAACCCCGCCAGAGTTAACCCTAGTCCCACTCCATAAACTCGTATATGTAATCGTCACTTTATTATTAAATAATTACAAATCCTTTGTAATTATCCCCCTAGCCTCGCTAATCTCCTTGCCTCCGCCCTCCGTGCAGCTTTACCGCGCGATGGCTATTACATATTTCACCCCAGATCTAACGGTGCACATCCATATCGTGCTCATTTATTTTCCGAGCTTTAAAGGCCCGAGAGCACGCGAGATTCATGGTTTTGCTTGGGCCCCTTTTGACTACGTGGCAGTGTCACGTTAACTCGCGTGCTCTCAGGGAAATACCGCCCGACTATCAAAAGCGGTGCAATGGCGTTCGAAACTTCCTCCTTGCGTACGATGAAACCATTCACTGTTCACATTATGAATTTCCACGCCAAAGTTAAAGTTTCTCGTTTAAATGCCAAAGTCCCTCATTTTCGCTCTTTTCACCCGTTTATAGAGTGAAACCTGTCTAACCCTTCCTGCGCCACCCTAAACCTCTGCAACCCAATTTGACCTCCGATTACCATCCAAACACTGTCAGGACTCCGTCCGCACACTTTCCTGTTCTCTCAAAGCATTATCACCTCCCTGCCAACCTATGTTTTTATTAATAAATTGTTGTATTTTGCAGGTGATTTGTAGAAGGCCAGAAGTTTGGATAAACAGTTTGATACTAATCTGAAAACCTATTTACTCCAAGATCCACAAGGAAATCCATTCAAAAGCCTTTATTCAGAAGAAAAAGACAATTATCACAGAGCAGAAGGAAATAATTTACACAGTAATGGTTAAAACAAAGAAGAAATCATTTACACATAGAAAGTAAATGTTAAAACAGAGGAGGCAGATGAAGCATAAAGTTAAAAGACAAATTGATGAAATATACATGAAGATGATCAATATCGAACTACCAGATGATGAGACATGTGAAAAACTAAATTATTTACTATTGAAATACACAGTGAAAACTTGAAATGTAGAGTAAAAGTAAAAAGCACAGTATAGGATATTGACATGTCAACAAGGTCAAAGAGTATAAGATGAAAGTGTATCAAATTAAAGGTCATAAGTGAATACAACATCCAACGTGAAGACCAAACAGCCAAGCAGCTTAAAGGGTAAAAGATCAAAGTCTAAAAGACAGCAGAACCTAAATAACAGGAACAGTCAGCCAACTTCAACCATTTTTAGTTTTTTAGTGATAGTCACAAACAACACAACATCAAAATAGTGCCAGATCAACTAGCAGTCTTTATTTTGATTTTATAATAATCTATTTTTGTAAAAACAATTTAGGATATTTTCTTAGTTCTACTAATATATAAATAACTCTCTTCATGAGTTATTAAAGGGTTGCACCCTTGATGAATCATTTCTAGGCATTTGATGTACTTGAATTTTTTGGAGCCTTAATACAAAGCAAAGGATTTTGAATCCTGTTTTACACAGTTTGTGTTTCCTATAAGTTTTTCCAATATTACACATTATGTTTTTCTTCATATTCTTATGTCTTACAGAGATAACTAGGTAGGAATAATTGGGTTTCAATCTATTCCTATAAGCTTTTGAAGTGATAATTTATAAAGAGAATGAATAAATGGACTGTTTGTTTAATTAATTCCCTCTGAATCAATAAATCATCAACATCTTTTGTAAGCTTCAACATATTCTCTTGAACCTTCTGAACATAGTTTAAAGTTTTTCATACTTATGATTATTTAATTTTCAGTCTGAAAACTTTGATAATCATATTATTTCTTTGTTTTTGTTCACCACAATTCAAGTTATATTACTGTGTGGAATTTTATAGCAGCCCTCTACTTTGGTATTAATATTATTCACAATGTTAGGCATTACAATGTTACACCTGTTTCATTCATTGGTCCTCCAAATTAAAACAAAACCCCCAAAACAATTATCTTAGATGCTCTGGCATAATAGCTGACCATTATCATCTCAGAGGTACAACACCAATCTGGCACTGTTGTCGGGGTTTCGAATTTCATTAAGTCTTCGTGGGGCAATGATATTCATTCTATTCCTTTAAGGTGATTAAAGGTCTAGAAAGGTTAAAATCTTTCACCTGGCGACTCCACTAGCCCAAACTGACACCTTCTAAGCACACCAGATCTCATTCGGAATCTGACTTAGTTAATCCTCTGTCAGATCCTGAAAAACTTATGAGAAAATCCATTTCTAAAAGGATACATAAACCATCTTCTTCTTTCTCTTCAGCCTTGCAGTATGAAGATTTAGTATCATTTGATCCTTTTAGTAATATTCCATCCAATCTTGATTTGACACAAATACCTCCTAGGGTTTCTTAACTATTAGATAGGGGAGTTGATTTAGATTCATATTTCCTCGTTCATTCTTTTGAAACACATAAAGAACCCCCTTTACCACTAGGATCACCTAAAACTGAGTCTGACTTGAGTGTTTATTTACCTGAATACAAACCCATAGATTTCATATCCCCTACCACTTATTCATTTCCTTCCACTTCTGAATGCCCTGAAGCTTCTACTTCTGAAGAACCTAAAGAGATCCTCTTTGTATATTCAAATCCACTCTTTGAAACAAAAGAGGGTATTCATTCACAGGTCCCAAAGTTAGTTCTTAAGACTCCTTTAAAGTTATTCAAGAGACCCCCTCCTTCTTCACCTCCACATAGTCACACACCCCCTCAATCACCTTCTTCTAACTCTTCTTCATCTTCTTCTTCTTCATCCACACAAACACTTCATACATCACCTTCTACTATGGCATTCCGACCTATTGTATAGGCTAGATATGCAGCTTTAGTCTTACTTGCTAACCTCGATGCATTCCCAGTTGGGTACTTGAAATACCTTCCTAGGTATAATGGAGAAACTAGTTCCTTAGCTGAGGACCATCTTCAAGCTTTTCTAGACTTTGCAGACAACATGAATATCAAACAAGAAGATGTTTACATGAGATTGTTTGTACAGTCACTTGAAGGAAATGTAAGAATCTGGTTTAGGCAGTTACCTTTAAATTCCATTAGAAATTGGGAAGATCTTACAAACATATTTAAAAATCAATGGGGTGTGAAGAAATATCCTCTTTACTTTCTGAGTGAGTTTGAAGAACTTAAAAGAAACTTTGGTGAACCTGTATTAGATTTTATCAAAAGGTTCAATTATCTTTATCATAAGATGCCCCCTGTAGCAGCAGCTAAGTCTAGGTTTTCTAAAGCCTTTGAGGATGATTTTGTTGTAATTCTAAGAGAGAGAACTTCAACAACTCTTGAAGATATGAAAACAAATGCTATAGAGGTGGAAGCAAATAGGGCTGCTTCAACTTCCTTGAAAGTTAAAGAAGAAAAGGCCCAAAGAAAACTCAAATCTATTCAAGAGGCCTCTAGTTCCTCTAGTTTTTCTAAGACTAAAACAGAAGATTCTAAAATAGATGAAATAACTTCTCTTCTTAGGAATCTATCTAATAGAATTTCCAAGATTGAGACTCAACCTAGGATAGTTCAACAAACAGTTACTAGACCCCAAAATAAAAATCAAGGTCAGTATAAAAGGAATCCACAACTACAAATTCTTCAGAGACCTAGTAATGATCAGCAGGTTCCCACTCCTTTACTAATAAATGACCAACAACCTGATGAAAATACTATGACTATTACTGAAGATATCAATAACGTGAATACTTCTTCTAACCAAACAGTGATTATTCCTCTCTCACAACAAAATTAGGTTCAAGAAGATCAAGAATCCTCACAGGTTTCTAAATACCATGTCTTCTCTGAATGTTTAATTGCAGAGTTGAACAAGAGATATGATCTTAGGCCTAGACCCAACCCTGGAAGACTTCCTAAGGAGACTCCAATAATTGAACCTCGTACGAAAGCTGCTGAAACTCAAACAACTGTTATTCGACCATTAAATCAGTCAACTAATACTTCTCAAAATGATAAAAATGCTTTGACTACATTTAATGTTGAAAACGAGCTGGAAAGAGTTAAAATCCCAATTCCACTTTCAGAACTTTCCAAAAACCTTGGGTATAAAAATCAAGTCTCCAAATGGATACAAAACACCTCGGTTGATGCTGAAAGTGATATCATTAGTCTGCAAGATGAAAAACCAACAATTGTCTTTGGTCCTAGCTCAGATATGATAGATGAAATAGTGCCTCCTTTCTATGTGACTCTTAAGACAAAAGATTCCATGTTATATAATTGTATGCTTGATTTTGGAGCATCACATAACCTCATGCCAAAAACTATCATGGACCATTTGAAACTTGACATAACTAGATCCTATCATGACTTGTACACCTTTGGTTCTAAAAGGGTGCCCTGCTTAGGATTGATTAAGGATTTAGTAGTCACCCTTGCCCAAATTCTAGTGAAAAGTGTAGTGCTTGATATAGTTGTCACAGATATTCCTCCCAAATTTGGAATGCTCCTTTCTAGGTCTTGTTGTGCCAAATTAGGGGAACTCTTCAGATGGATATGTCTTATGCCACTATTCCAGTTTATGGGGGAGAACAACTAAGGTTATATAGAGAGGTAAGATTTGTGCACACTGTTTGCAAAATAGACCAGCCAAGGAACCATCCCATTTATGCAATTGATTAGGATTTTGGTTGCTTTCAACTTCTTCAAACCAAACACATGAAACTCAATTTAAAATAGAAGATGTAATTGAAAGTCCCGTATCAAAACAAATTGATGTATGTAAATTATTTTTTGATGGTTCTTGTACAAAAGATGGAGTAGGAGGTGGAGTAGTTTTAATTTCACTAGAAAAAATAAAATATCACCCAATCATGCAAACTCGACTTCGAAGTTACAAATAATGTGGTTGAATACGAAGCTTTCCTTTTGGGACTGCAATTAGCCAAAATCTTAAAGGTTCAAAACTTAAGTGTTTTTACTAATTCAGAACTTATTGTCAAACAAGTGAGAAATATTTGCTAGACTAAGCATCTTAGACTTAGGTCTTATCGAAATGAAGTTTGCGATTCAGTCAAAAACTTCTTTGATTCTTTTAATTTGACTTATATTCCAAGAAATTAGAATATTCATGCATGTGGCTTAGCTGTTTCTGCTAGTTCATTTAAAATTCCTGATCAGACCAATGTACTCTATCAAATACAAGTCAAGTACAGACTATCCATCCCAGACAATCTAAAACACTAGAAGATATTTGAAGATGATGAATATTTTAAATCTTTTATGTAGGTTATAGATGAATTTCCAGTTCTACAAATTGATGAAGATAAAACAAAAATAAATTAAAATACAAATGGAAATGATACTTCAAATTTCAATTCAAAATTTACTGATCATGACATTATTCAATTGTCTAACAATTTTATTCCCAAAGGCCTCATTCCTTTAGAAAAATTGTCTCATCAAAATGATGTCCTCCGAAACACTCAGTGCATTTCTTCACAAGATGACATAGAAGAAATTAATATTGGAACAAATGATGATATTAAAAACATCAAAATTTGTGCATCTCTAGATCCTTATATCAAAGCTAAATATCTTAAGTTACTTCAAAATTATAAGGATGTTTTTGCATGGACCTATGTTGATCTAGAAACCTATGATACTTCATTAATACAACATAAGATTCCTTTAAAGCAGAAAGCAGTTCCTTATCAACAGAAACTTAGGAGGATCAATCCATCTCTTTTACCAACTGTAGAAAAGGAAATTAAGAAAATGATAGATGCCCAGATCATTCTCCCTCTTAGCTATTCTAATTAGGTTGCAAATTTAGTTCCTATTAGAAAGAAGAATGGAGAAATTAGACTCTATGTGGACTTTAAAAATTTGAAAAAAGCACCATTAAAGAATAACTATCCTTTGCCCAAAATGGATCAGTTACTTCAAATGGTTTCAGGAGCCCAAAGAATTTCTATGATTGATGGTTTTTCAGGCTATAATTAGGTAAATGTTGATTCAACAGACAGAGAGAAAACAACCTTTACTACACTCTGGGGTACATTCATGTATGCTAGAATGCGATTTGGCTTAACCAATGTTGGAGCAACATTTCAGAGAGCTATGGATATAGATTTTGTGGGTCAGGTAAATAAATTTGTGGTCATTTATCTTGATGACATAACTGTTTTTTCTAAATTTGGTCAGAAACATCTAAAGCACTTGATGAAGGTTTTTGATAAGTGTAGAAAATTCAGAATATCATTGAATCCTAAAAAATATTTGTTTGCAATCAAAGAAGGAAAACTGTTGGTCCATATTATTTTAGAAAAAGGGGTGTTGATTGATCCCCAGTGTGTGTCTACCATTAAAACATTGACCTTACCTAGAAACAAGGAGATTCAAGCTTTTCTAGGAAAGATTAGTTTTTTTAGGAGATTCATCCCAAATTATGTTGATATTGTAAAAGATATGAATAACATGCTCCGAAAATATCATGAAGTTAAATGGATGGTCTCTTCTAGGCATGCATTTGATCAGATCAAGAAAGCTATCTCTGAAGCTCCCACCTTGACCAACCCTGATTACACTAAACCATTCAGTATATTTTCCTTTGCCTCAGAAACAACCCTTGCTGTTGTTCTACTACAAAAGAATGAAGATTCCCATGACCAACCCATAGCCTTTTTTAGTAAGGTTGTGAGAGATGTCGAGCTTAAGTATGACATAATTGAGAAGAAAGCATATTCCCTTATTCAAACCCTAAAATCATTCAGGATGTATGTCCTACATTCTCCTATACTTCTTATGTTCCTAACAGTGTTGTGAAAATCGTTTTAACTCAACCAAACACTGATGGAAAGAGAGGTAGATGGATCACTCAAATACTGGAGTTTGATCTAACTATCAAAACTACAAAGCTAGTAAAAGGCCAAGTATTAGCTATGCTTCTAGCTGAATCTAATTGTAAAGTGCTAGGAATCAATTCTGTTTTAGAGATATAAGGGAAGAATCCACAAGAACCTTCTCAAACTGGAGAAGGGAAGAATCCACAAGAACCTTCTCAAACTTTAGTTAAGAAGAGTACACAAGAACCTTATATCCTTGTGGAAGGGGAGAATACATAAGAACCTTCCTTTCATCCTGAAGAAAGTAATCCACAAGAACCTTTACCTTCAGATCATATCTGCCCTTTGTACATTGATGACAAATTTCTGTTGTCAGATTGGTACCAAGACATTGTAAATTTCTTGATCCATTTTGAATGTCCAGCATCATTCTCCAAAACCCAGTGTAAAACTCTCAAACTAAAAGCAATCAAATATTGTATCATAAATGCAAATTTGTACCGGAAAGACCCACTAAATATTTTGTTATTATGTTTAACAGAATCAGAAACTAAAGGAATCATTGACCAGTTTCATACAGGATTTTGTGGAGGACATAATGCTTGGAGAGAAACAACATATAAGATATTAAGGGGACGATCTTATTGGCCAACATTGTTCTTACAATTAGGAGCAAATGTCAAAGGTTGTGTTCCTTGTCAAATGTTTGTTGGTAAGCAAAAACTAGCAGCTCTTCCATTGGTTCCATCAATAGTCTCACAACCTTTTCTCCAATGGGGATTAGGTTTTATTGAGAGATTCATCCCACTTCAAGTAATCAACATAAATGGATCCTCACTGCAACGGACTACTTCACTAAATGGGTGAAGCAATTCCAGCGAGAAATGTTATTGATTTAGTAGTAGTCAAATTTACTGAAGAGAACATCTTATCTAGATTTGGTTTCCTAACTCAAATTGTCATTGATAATGCAACATATTTTTCTAGTGTTAAAATGATTGAGTTTTGCCAGAAATATCATATGTTGTTACATCATTCAACTCCATATTACCCACAAGGTAATGGACTTGCAGAATCCTCAAATAAAAGTTTGGTAAAGGTAATAAAAAAGACACTAGCAGATCATAAAAAGAGCTATGACTCTCAATTAATTTATGCAGTGTCGGAAAACAGAATTACTCCAAAGAGATCTACTAGAAAATCTCCTTTCCAATTAGTTTATGGGAAATATGCAATCTTCCCTACCAATTTGGTCTTCCCTATTTTAAAATTCCTACAAGATTCAACATATGAACCTGATTATTTTTCAAGGAGAATAAATCAGATTATTGAACTAAATGAAAACAGAGATGAAGTTCAATACAAATTGAAAATGTATCAGAATAAGATGAAGAGCCTGTTTGATAGAAGAGACAGGGAAAGGGACTTCAAGGAAGGTGATCTAGTTCTAAGATGGGATTCCAAGAGAGAATAAAAGGGAAAACATGGCAAGTTTGAAAACTTGTGGTTTCGACCTTTAGCAATTGATGAAGTGAAGGGAAACAACACTTTTGTGCTACAAAATCTTGAGGGGTTATATTCCATGTATCTTGTAAATAGAAGGTTTCTGAAAAATTACATTCAGTACTGAGAAGTTGAAGTAGATTTCATTACTACCATTGTAAAAACTCCAGTTTCTTTTGTGTTTCAAGCTGTCAATGTGATATTTTACAACAAAATACTCCATACCCCGAGGAGAAGGCACATGGATCTAAAAGTTCTCTGCATTCCACAGGAGAAAGTAGTCCCCAATTGGAGCCAATGTTGTAGCATTTTTTGGTTTTGGTAAGTTAGAATCAATTAATCAAAAAAAGAAAATATTTTTCAAAAAATCTTAAGCTAGGATGTGGAAAAAAGAATAATGAATGAAAATGTTAGGAAATATTTTGATAAATATGTTCATATCAAAGAAAATGTTAGAATAGATGCCCTAAAAAATGAAGGAAAAAATAAAATGTTAGGTTAGAGAGAAAAACAGAAAACAGATCATGAAAGTGTGCAAGTCCAAGTGCCACTACTTTTTACTTTATTATGCAAAATAATGGTTGTGTGCAGCTTGTCATAAGTGCCACAACCCATGATAGTCAAATAGTTTAATCTTGACTAGTTCATGCCTTAAATTTCATGTTTATAGTTAGAAAATAAAAGATCTAGCCAAACTGTTTAATCTTGGCAGACCAGTAGTTAGGTAGAGAATAATAGGGAGCTCATCAATTTAATCTAAGCCCTTGGATGTTATAAGGTTAGGATTAGATAGTTTTCTTTTCAAAAGAAAAAGGAAAGAAAGGGTCTGCTAGCTTAAATGCACCAAATAAAGTGAAGAAAAAATGTTAGGGTAAGTAAAGGGTAGCTAGAAGAAAGGTTGCAGATGTACAAAGTTGACTGAAGCATAAGCACATTTGTCATACTTGATCATGTGTTTCAGTGTGCAGGAGCATTTATGAAAGTGAAAGGATGTTCACTAGCTTATTTGATTAACTTCGATTCATTTAATTTCATCCCCCACTACATACTTACTAATTTCCCCAATATCCCATTATTTCTTAAGAATATACCCTGTTACACAACAATTTCTCACCGTCCCTGTTACCCTTATCCCGCACCTTGGAGGACTTATTCCGGGACCTGTGAGAAGTGACATGACCTGGAAACACTTGCATTGTATTCCCGTCTGAGTATGAACTTCATTTTCCCTGAAGACATCTCCTGCGAAAAACCCATAAAAATAACGCTTTTTCCATTGGTGCGGTTTCACTGTGCAGCACTCGCGCCAATGGGGGAAATCCTCCAAATAGGGTGTGCCAGTTGGCGCTCTGTCTCAGAGTCGCACTCACGCCAGCCAAAATGGGTAGTGTTTTTAACAAACCAACATTCGAAGATTTTTCCTAACCCACTCCTGAATTGAATCTATCTTGAGTTGGTTTGGTTTGGCTTCGAATCTCCATAGAGGGGAAGTGGTTTCCCACCTCTCATGGAAGATTATTAGTGATAAAGCCAATCCCATGAATATTGTGGATGATCCTAACTCCTTCTCCTCTATCTATAAAAGCTTGTCCTTTTTCCCTTGACAAGCTAGTTCCAGAATTCCAAAGATTGAGAATTGTCAAGTTCATGCTGCAAGAAGCCTTCTTCATTCCCATAAGGCTAAATCTAAAGTAAGGAGATTCTTGTCCAAATAACCGAGGAGAGAGAGGCTTGTTCCCATTCCCAACAAGCTTTGCAAGACATGTGCTGTTGATCACCCAGCCAAAGGAGGATTTGACGTCATAACTATGGTTGTATTCTTCTTTGTTTATCAATAATAGACGACTATTATTATGGTTCCACTCTTATTTTTCTTTGTAATGATGATGAGTTATATCCTTTCTGGCTGATATATATAGTTGCATCTATTGGATTTTATGCTTGTGTTTGTGTTGTTTTTTGCATGTGCAGGTGTCCATGCACGGAGATTGTGGGGATCGTGACTGGCCGGAGCAAAGAAACGGGAGCGTCAACTCTTCTACAAGCACTAGCGCTGGAATCTAGTTAGGCCCTCATCATTGGTCTTTGATTTGCAATTAGGAACCTGCGTGATAGCGTTGTTTGATTGTTGCTAGACCCAATCTGGGCTAGTAGGGATCGCCTCTGTCCACAGAGGGGATTTACCTCCACAACATACCCTTTTCCCTTCATTTTCACCTTTTCCCCTTGGTTTCATACATTTTCCTAGCAAATTACCCTCCAAACTCATTCCCATACCCAAAAACCCATTTTTCCTAGTGTGAAAGCCTTTCCCCTTTGAAAAAATCACTTTCCCCTTATTAATTTCCCTATTTCACCCAAAAACCCATAAATACCCCTTATCCTAACTTTTATTCCCCCCTCCGCTCATGTGTTAAACACCCACTACCTCACCTCTCATCTCGCACACCCTTCCATCATCTGATGGCCCACGGCCCTTTTCGGCCGTCATTCGCCGTCCGAACTTTATCAGCAGGGTGGGGGGGTCCAAAATAGGCAGTTTTCTATACCTCCCACTTAAACAACCTTATCCGCTTTTTAGTGTTTCGGGACTTAAAATCTTGAAACTACTTACCACCTCACTTTACTCCCGCATTACTTTATTAACTCTGCCATACCATATTTTTCCTAAAACCCCATTTAGCCCAAGTTTTGTTTATTCCCGCTTTATTTAAATTAACTGTGCAAATCACCATTTTCCCGATATAAAAACTCTTTTAACCCACCACCCTTGGTGGGGTTAAATAAACCCCACCAGAGTTAACCCTGGTCCCACTCCATAAACCCGCATATGTTTAATCCCCACTTTATTATTAAATAATTACAAATCCTTTGTAATTATCCCCCGGGCCCCGCTAATCTTCGTGCATGCACCCTCCATGCAGCTTTACCACACGATAGTCGTTAGATCTTTCAGCCCCATATCTAACGTCACACATCCATATCACGTTCATTTCTTTTCTGAGCTTTAAAGGCCGGAGAGCACGTGAGATTCGTGGTTTTTCTCGGGCCCCTTTTGGGTACGTGGCAGTCTCATGTTAACTCGCGTGCCCTCAGGGAAATACCGCCCGACTGTCAAAAGCGATGTGATGGCCTCCGAAAACTCCTCCTCACGTACGATGAAACCACTCACTATTCACATTATTAATTTCCACGTCAAAGTTAAAGTTTCCTGTTTAAACGCCAAAGACCCTCGTTTTCTCTCTTTTCACCTGTTTACATAGTGAAACTTTCCTAACCCTTCCTGTGCCACCCTAAACCTTTGCAACTCAATTTTACCTTCGATTACCGTCCAAACACTACCAAGATTCCATCCACACACTTTCATATTCTCTCAAAGCATTATCACCTCCCCGCCAACCTGCGTTTTTATTAATAAATTGTTGTATTTTGCAGGTGATTAGCAAAAGGCTAGAAGTTTGGATAAAAAGTTTGATACTGATCTAAAAATATACTTACTCCAAGATTCACAAGGAAATCCATTCAAAATCCTTTATTCAGAAGAAAAAGAAAATTATCACAGAGCAGAAGGAAACAATTTATACAGTAATTTTAAACAAAGAAGAAATCATTTACACAAAGACAGTAAATGTTAAAACATAGGAGGCAGATAAAGCATACAGTTAAAAGACAAACAGATGAAATATACAGGAATATGATGAATATCCAACTACTAGATGATGAGACATGTGAAAAACTAAATGATTCAATGTTGAAATACATAGTAAAAACTTGAAATGTACAATAAAAGTAAAAAGCACATTATAGGATATTGACAGGTCAACAAGGTCAAAGAGTATAAGATGAAAGTGTATCAGATGAAAGGTCATAAGTGAATATGACATCCAGCGTGAATACAAAATAGCCAAGTAGCTTAAAGGGAAAAATATCAAAGTCTAAAAGACAACAAAACCTAAATAACAGAAACAGTCAGCCAACTTCAACAATTTTTTAGTTTTTCAATGATAGTCACCAATAGCACAGCATCAAAATAGTGCCAGATCAACTAGCAGTCTTTATTTTGTTTTTATAATAATCTAATTTTGTAACAATAGTTTAGGATATTTACTTAGTTCTACTGTTGTATAAATTACTCTCTTCACGAGTTATTAAAGGGTTGCACCCTTGATGAAACATTTCTAGGCATTTGATGTATGTGACTTTTCTGGAGCCTTAATACAAAGAAAAAGTTTCAGAATCATGTCTTACACAATTTGTGTTTCTTGTAAGTTTTTCCAATATTACACATTATGATTTTCCTCATATTCTTATGTCTTACATAGATAACTAGGTAGGAATAATTGGGTTTCAATCTATTCCTATAAGCTTTTGAAGTGATAATTTATAAAGAGAATGAATTAATGGATTGTTTGTTTAATTAATTCCCTCTGAATCAATAAATCATCAACATCTTTTGTAAGCTTAAGCATATTCTCTTTAACCTTCTGAACATAGTTTAAAGGTTTTCATACTTATGATTATTTAATTTTCAGTCTCAAAACTGTGATAATCATATTATTTCTTTGGTTCTGCTCACCACTATTCAAGCTATATCACTGTGTGAAATTTTATAGCAGCCCTCTTCTTTGGTATTAATATTATTCACAAGGTTAGGCATTACAGTGTTACATCCGTTTCATTCATTGGTCCTCCAAATTAAAACAAAACCCCCAAAACAATTATCTTAGATGCTTTGGCATGATAGCTGACCATTATCATCTCAGAGGTACAATAGAAAGGAGGTCTTGTCATTTGTATCATCCAATAATTTGATCATTTGTGTAATGTAAAAGAGGTTTCCCCTCGAAGAGGCTAAGTTTGAAGTCGTTGATCTATTTCTTCTTATTTCATGTGAGTTGGTTGCATAACATTTGGTATTAGAGCTTTGGATTCTAGGGTTTTGTTGCTTCAGATAGGTCATCATGGAATTTTTGCTATAACTATTTTCTACGAAGCTTTAGAAGTTGAAATTAAAACCCATTTAAGCCTAAATCTTGATGAACTTTGGGTCTAATTTTCAGATATTTTCTCGCTATATTTTCAGAGATATGAGTTGAGGAAGCTAGGGTTTTTCTAGGGTCTAGAATTCCATCTCAAACAAGTGACCTAGAGAAAATCATCATAACTTTCTCTCTTAACATCAAATTCAAATTTCATAAAATGTCACAGAAAGAAGACAAAATTTAATTTTTTGGGTATTGTTTTGAAGGTCGAAGGCCAAAACAGTGACACGTGGCACCTCGTACAAGTTTGCTCTACTGAACAAGTCTATAATCAGATCATCGTGGGATATTGGGCATAACTCTTTCTTAGGGAATCCAATGTTGATAAGACTTATGGGGTTGGAATGATGACTCGAGGACTACTGTGGGCTAGAAATTCAGAAATTGGAGATCCAAAATTACATAGTTATAGTCATTTAAATATAGATATCTTAAAAGCAAGAAAATAATTGACTTGAATCAAGAAAATAGAAACACCTAGTAAGCAAAATTGGATGGCTGATTTGAAGAATGGGATTGAAGCTAAGATAAATAGTTTTATATATGCCGTGGAAGCTAATATTGATGGTATAGAAGCATAATTGAAAGGAAACATAGAAGATTTGAAGAAATACACGGAAGGTTTGAAGGAAGATTAGACAAAGTTGCTACAAGAAAGGCTTCCTAATGATGAAAAGGTAGTCGAGCAAACTCATAATGAGTGCTGTCTAGGAAATCGTCTTTGCAGATAGAGATGATCCCTCTAGCCCAATGAGTGGGACTAGAAACCTATGTGACAATCTATTGGACACTTTCATAAGTTACAATTGAAATAGGAGACGAGGAAGATGGTCTACATCGTTTTAATGCTATAACGTCCTCCTTTGTTGAAGACCTTGAATCACTTGCATCACGGGCTCAATCTTACTACTCACAATGTTTAAATGTATGAACAAGAGATCAAGGCACAAAAAAGCATGAAAGTACAAATAACATAATCAAAAAGTAACCTACTTAACCGATCAAGGAACATTAAGATACATGATACATTAACATACACATTTATGGAAAAAGAACCAACAATTGTATATATAAATAGAATAAAGGAGTTATCATACAACCAAGCCTTGATGTCAATAAGCTCTCCTTGAGTGAATTTCCAAGTCCAAGTTCAAGCTCTCCAAGCACTCCTTCTCCAAGCCAAAGGAGTAGCATGGAGGGACAATCTCAGCTTAAGGGTGCAAATAGCCAAAGACCAACCAGTTGGGAATGGGAGAGGATGCATATATAGGTAGGGAAAGGGAGTTAGGATCTCTCCAAAGATAGGAGAAGGCCCTCATCTCAAGGAGGTAACTCATAGGGATAAGAACAAAAGGCCAAGTTGAGAGAACTCAACCTCATCCATGTTGAACAACCTCCAGTTTGTTGTTTTGGAATCCTCTAAATCACGAAGCTTCTTGTCCTCTTTGGGAAAATTGCCTTTTAGGAATCATCGCTGGTATCCAAGCCAAAAGCGCGTTGGCATCACGGTCCTTGTATAGTGCAACTGACGACCATCACATTTTTCAGTACTAGAGGAGTGATGATGCTAAAATTAGGGCTTTAGAGCCATTTCCTTCAGGGTAAGCTTAAGGCATTTTGCAATCATTGTTTTAGGGAGGATCTAAGCTACATATCTAGATGAGTACACTGCATGATGGTCATGTTTCGGGCACTTCAGGGTATGTCACAAGGAAGTGTAGGAGGCATGACAAAATGTTGTGTAACAGATGCCCCCTAAAGCATGAAGGCAGAATAGGTAGTGGTGGTTGAGATGCTTTACGAGCTTTTGCGAGGACGAGAAAAAACACTATCAGGAGACCTAGAAATAAAGAATGCATATACATATACATATCTGATATCAAAACATGAATCCACGGCATGGACGCATTCATCTGGATAATAAGGACTATTGGAAAGGATCCATGGTATGGCCATAGCCATCCAAATGAAAAAATATCATTTGTAAATCTAAGATCCAAGTGATGGATGCAACGATATGATATAGAAGGATCATCATAAATGTAAAGTCCCAAAGTATGGTCACATCCATCCGTATAAAAAAAACATGTGTACAATCATTACCAATACATAACTCCATGCAACTTGAGTTATATCAGACAAAAATTAAGGTCTTGCACTCCATCCCAACTAGATCAAAGTATGAATTCTATCATGCGAATGAATGTGTCGAAGTCGAACATGTTAGAAAACCACCTGATTACCGGCCAATGATGTGGACCGTTAACAAGCACGAGACAAACCACCAATAATGACAATGGATCTCAAGGTATGATAGTACAATCTGTGAATGTGAAAATGAAACTAATGTCAAACACTTGTGGAATCATCTGATCGAAGGCCAATGATTAAAACCTGTCATCAAATGTGAAGAACTTGCCATTAAAGCATTCTAGCTCTAAGGTACTAAAAGGGGGTTTCTAAGTCATCTTCCTCTATAATGAGTTGAAGTGGACAAGAAGTGACTCGTTGAAGGAGGGCCATGATGATTCCCCCATCATCGACATGAGATGAGGAATAAAGTGGAATGAAATGAAGAGGATCCAGGACTGTAACAAAGGGTCAGACAATGTATAGGTAATAAACTGCAGATAGGAATTCTCTTGAACATATCGGTGACATGACTCTAGAGTGTGGCATTTGACTCAACATAAGTACAAGGGTCATAATGAAGAAATGAAATAGTCAAATGAGAGGAAAAGTGGATCACCCAAACTTGGAAAGACAAGTGACTGAGTGAGGATATCCTAAACCCGACACGAGAAACATATGAGTGTCATGTTCAAGAGCGACATGCTGTCTATACAAAGGATGTTTCATTTTCATTTTCCCCACTATTTCTAGCAAGTACCCCAATTATTTTTATTCACAAGCTTGAAGGGGATAGCATAGGCTTGTCATATAAGTTCAACCTTCGGATGAATCCATTCTAGCAAGTTTTATGAATCCTAGGAAGGAGAAACTTGGTCTCGTCATGGTTGTTAGGATTCCAAGAAACTCTCCTAGGTTGTAGCTCAGAGATGCCTGGTAACATATAAATTCAACTTATTGTTGCAAATGGATGAATGGAAGGAATGATGCTTGTCCAAGCCAGATAACCACTTCTACTTTGCTTAACTCCAGACATGTGTGAACACCCTCAGACTACAAGGCTTTAGACCACCAACTACTCACAGTTTAAGATTGGGTGAATATGGAGAATACTGACCACACCGGCAGATGCACAAGACCATGTGATGGCTAGCTACAACCAATAAAGAAGTATGAAAATCTAATCTACCAATGCACAAATAGGATGACAGCTCTCTGGCACTAGATGAAGAGAAACCTGAATAACTTATGCAATGATACATGCAATATTTTAACACAGAGCTAGGATGACAGCTACTCCAATGCTAAACATCAAGAGTTCAAGCATACAACATATCAGGCACGACTTAGAAGAGAAGATAAATGGAAAGTGAGCAATTAACAGCAAAAGAAGCTTGTATTAGCTGAAAATGAAGACGAGACGCTACAAGTGTCAAAATAGTTACAATCTTCAGAAATTGAACCTTACATCAAAACATCAACCATCAACCCTAATTACATCTTGTTTCTGGGTATATATAGAGTTTCATTACAAAGGCACTTGGCCATTCTAGGTATGGAGGGGTCATAAATGACCACCAACTGCATTTAACTGCCTGATGGAGTCTCTAAGTGCACTTACTTGTCTCTGTGAGTGAATTTGATCTCCTCGGGTGCTCTACTGTCCTCTCAGGCAGCTGGAGTGTCCTTATTCATGAAGTTCCATAACTGCTAAATGTAGCTACAGGCTCATGCTCTGTCCTTTTCCTTCTCGACCATACTATCTATTGATTGTGGTTGTTGAGGAGCAACTGCAAATGGTACTGGAAGACCGATCACCTTCGTCCTTCGGGTCCACGGAATAGTCAAGGAACATGGACTGCATAGCGATTGGGCGAGTCAGATGTAGGGGCGAGATTGGCCATCGGATCGGGAGGATAGATGACAGGGATGACTTGGCGGAGGGTATCGGAAGAAGTGGGAGCGGAATGATCATGGGTCATTGGATCTCAAGCGGACAGATCCAATGGTGATCAGGCGACGAGGGTGCGCGACATTTATCAGGTGGGAACGTAGGCTTGAGTGGTAACCGGTATTGATCGCACTGCTTTTGGGCATAAGGCGGTAAAAGGACAGAAATGCGCGATTCCACTCGGCGCATGATGCGTGGCGGCGGAGGAGAGAGGAAACTACTCTCCATCGCGCGTTATCGTCCTAGCAGTTTTTGGGCGCGGGGAGAGCGACTGTTGTTGGATCGCTTGTGCGGGAATCAACGACTGTGATTAAAGGTGATGATGGATTATTGAAGCACGGGGTCTTGTGAATACGTATTTACAGGGGTTTAAGCTTTGTGCTCGGAGCTTGAGTAAATAAGGGTTTATGCTAGGTTTTAGAGGAAAAATAGAGGCAGCGGAGGTGGAAGGGAGTAAACGGGATAAAGGATAAGAAGGAAGGTGACCACTGTAGGCTTTCTTTTGAGCATAATCCATCTAACCGAGCTTATCCCTACCCTCCAAAAACCATAGTTATATAGCAGGGCTAACACTGGCTCCTTCTGGGGATGAGATTCTCCCTGTGAGGTCTCAAGAACTGTAAACCATTGCCTTTCCTGTGAAAACTAGATGAGAAAAATTTATTAGTGTTCCATTGGGCATGGAGTCTAATTGAGCCTACACTAAAACTGATTAAAACAACATATTTACAAATTTAAGGCCTGAAGACCTTAAACAACATAAATTTTAAAAAAATGCCCATTAACTAGACCATCAAAAACTGTCTTTCTTTCCATACTTTGCAGTATGAAAGTATTGTTCCCTTGGATTTGAGTGATGATAAAAGGTCTCGTCCATAGAGCATCAAACTTCCCATGGTTGCCTTTCTTCTCTTTCAGTGCATCCCACTTAAGAACCCAGTCTCCAACCTGAAAATTGTCTACTTTTGCCTTTCTGTCAAAGGCTTCCTTGATTCTCTTTTGGTTTGCTGCATACTTCTCAACCATTGTTCTCTGATTTGGTGTGTCTCTGCTAAATCAGTGATCTTTTTTGCCATTTCATCTTCTTCATTCTGCTCTCCTTGCAAGAAATTTTCCACAGGGAGGGTTAACTGAATTGGGAATACAGCCTCAGTGCCATATACCAGCTTGAATGGAGAATTCCCTGTGGATTTCTTGATGGTCACTCTGTCAGCCCACAGTAATCCCAATTCTTTTTGTTGTCTTCCAACAACTTTTTAATTATCCTTATCAGGCTCTTGTTGGAAGATTCTGCTAGACCATTGCCTTGAGGGTAGTAAGAGGTGGAATGAACTAGCTTAATGCCCATTGAGTCACACATTTCCACCAGTTCTTTTGCCCTGAAGACTGCTACATTGTCTGTAACTAGTTTATGTGGACAACCAAATATGGTGAAGATATTCTCTGTTAAGAACTTCATTACCACATGGTGATCAGCCTTTCTGGTCGGGATGACCTCAATCCATTTAGTGAAGTAGTCAGTGGCTACTAAAATCGACCTGTGCTAGCCACTGGAATGTGGATTGCTTTCCCCTATGAAATCCAGGCCCCACTACTGAAAAGGGCTACTAGCATGTATGGGTTTTAAGGGCAGGGACTTCAATTGCTGCTTCCCTTCAAATCTTTGGCACATGTCACAAGATTTAACAAATGATAAGACATCAGAAAATAAGGCGGGCCAATAATACCCATCCCTGAGGATCTTGTGGGCTGTAGTTTTCCAATATTGATGTCATCCACATATGTTGGAATGAAACTGCTGCATAACCTCCATGGATTGTCTTTTGTCCAGACACCTCAAAAGAATTCTAGAGGGGTCCCTCCAGTAGAGTAGGTTTTCATGAATGCAATATTTGGCTACCATGAGCTTGATAGTTCTAGCTTGGCTTGAACTGGGGCCTGGAGGAACTTCTAGCTTCAGCGAGAATTGAGCTATAGAATACCATCCACAAGAGGCTAAATTTTCTGCCAATGACTGATTTTGCCCTGGTTCAACTATTTCCTATTCTATCTGACCATCTTCTAAAATTGTGCCTATGAGATTCATGGCCAGCATTCTGCAATTTTCTTCAGCGATTAATCTAGCAAGGCCCTGACCTCTGACTAGCTTGGTGGGCTTCAGCTCTATGTTGCATTCAATCAATTTTGCAATCCATTTAGCCCTTCTTCCATCAACATCTGGTTGCATTAGGACATCTTTCACTGAAGCAGAAGGCACGTATGCAATTACCTTAGAACGCAGAATGTAAATTATGAAAGCTTTCAAGGATTTGATAAGAGCATATGCCTGTTTTTCAATGATATCATACCTTAGCTCAGCATCCCTTAAGGTTTTGCTGAAAAATGCCATTGGATGCTCCGAACCTTCCTCATCTTCTTGCAATAAAACTGCTGCCAAGGTGTCATCAGAGGCAAACAAAAATATACGGAATTCCTTGTTATAACCTGGGCTGATCAAAGTAGGAGCTTCCATAATGGCCCTTTTGAGGGATTCAAATGATCTTTTTGCTGCATCATTCCATTTGATTTCTGACCCCTTTTTCAACATGGAGGTGATGTGTTTTACAAGTTCTGCAAAATTAGGAATAAACCTCCTTACAAAATTTATCTTGCCCAAAAAGGACTAGATATCCTTCTTTGATCTTAGGACAGACAAGGTCTGTATTGCCCTTACTCTTTCTGGGTCAATTCTGACACCTGCAACAAACACAACATGTCCTAACAACTTACCTTCATCTAAAGCAAACTGTGACTTTTTAGAATTGACTGAAATCCAAAACCTTCTGCACTTCAGGAACACTTTCTTCAAATGCTGCAAATGGTCTTGATGGCTGCTGGAGTATACTATTATATCATCTAAGTAGATAAGGACAAACTTATCCTTTTCTCCTACAAATGCTATATCGATAGCTCTTTGAGAGGTGGCTCCAGCATTCGTCAGCCCAAAAATCATCTTGGAATATATAAAAGTGCCCCAAGGAGTGGTGAATGCAGTCTTCTCTTGGTCATCTAGATGTACAACAACCTGGTTATACCCTGAAAATCCATCTAGGAAAGACATCTCTTTGGCTCCTGAGACCTTCTGCAGCAAATGCTCCATCTTGGGTAGTGGGTAATTATCTTTCTTAGAGCATTTGTTTAAGTTCCTGAAATCAACGCAAAGCCCGATTTCTCCACTTTTCTTCCTCACAACTACCAAGTTGGCTACCCACTTTGAATATCTGAGAGGGACTATGATTTTGGCAGCCAACTGTTTCTTGATTTCTTTTTCAATCAGAGGGAGGAGTGAAGGATTTATGGCTCTCAGTTTCTACTTAAAAGGGATGGTGTCTTTCTCTAAAGGAATTTTATGTTGGATGATCTTTTCGTCATACGTTTTCAGGTCACTATATTCCCAGGAAAAAACATCAGGAAATTGCTTCATTAGATTGCAATACTCAGAACTTTGGGTAGCAGACAGATGGGTGGACAAATTTATATACCTTGGATGCTCTGGACTCCCTATGCTATGCTTATAGACTGTAGACTGGTCTTCTTTTTGGGTAGCCTTATAAGGCACATCATTCTGGTCAAAAATCCTTTCTAAGGGAACTAGGCATTTAGGTATTGCTGGGCAGCTGGACAATGCTACCTTTGCCAATTTTGTTTCTAAGATGGGGCTGGGGACTTTCTTCCAAGGCTTCATTCTCTTGATCAATTTTCATTTCAGAGAATTCATCAATGACTTGCAGAAACCTATTCACTTCATCATCATCTTCAAAAACTTTCCAATGCTAGACATTATCAGGCAAGGATGGTCTAGATTTCATCTGAACTTCATAAACTAGTCTGGGAGGCATGGGAAGAATACACATGCTAGCAGACATAGCAAGGGAATCAGAAAGATGATTTTTTATTCTAGGGATGTATGAGATACAAAAATTATCAAAAGAGTCTTTGAGTCTCTACCTCATATCTATATGCTTTCAGCGTTGGGTGCTTTGCTTCAAACGTTTTGTTCACTTGCTGAATGATGAGATCAACATCTCCAAACACCTTTATGTTTCTGATTTCTCTGTCTTTAGCTACATTAAGGCCCAGTATTAGAGCCTCATACTCTGATATATTGTTGGTTACTTGAAAAGCCAACTTAAAAGACAGATGTGTGCTTTCTTGTTCTGGAGATATCAGCACCGCTCCTACTCCTACAGTCTCCCTCAAACATGCTCCATCAAATAACATCTCCCAAACTTGACTTCCTTGCTCTCCCATGGCCTGGACTATTGGTTTCTTGAGTTGCAATGAGGCCTTCTGGGATTCTTCTATTTGGAGAATACATGCTCCAAAATCAGTTTCAACAACATATATGGGATGATTAGAAGGGTTCTTCTCATCACTGATGATGTATGCCAGCTATGTTGCTCTGTACAATCTCCTGCTCTCCCCTCCAAAAACTAGGATAGTGGCATAAGATAAGTCATTTTGTAATGTTCCACCCAGCCTTTTAATCCATCCTCTGGACAACAACATGCCAAACTTAGGAGGGACATCTGCTACCACAATGTCCATCATCATGCTCTTCATGGGTAGCTGCGTTAGGGTAATGGCCAGGTATTTGATTAATCCTAGGCATTTTATCTTTCTTGAATCAAATGAGAATAAATCATGTTATGGTCTGGTGATATCAAGGCCTAACTCTTCCATGACAGCTTTGGGCATCAGATTATGGCTGGCGCCTGTGTCCAACAAGAAATTATGGAGGGTTTTGTCATGAATGGTCAAGGATACATAGAATGATGGGGAGTTATTGTCAGAGGATTCAACCATTGGGCTAAGCACAACTGTAGGCTTATCATCTTGCAAATTTACATAGTCATGGGAGGCCTGTGAGGCTTTTAGCTTGACAACATCAAGGATAGGTTTTCTAAAAACTTCACTCTTTGCAAGTTCTATTAGAGGTACAGATATTTTTAACTTTTGGACTTTTGATTCAAAACTAAAAGGGGAAGGAGACTTGTCAGGGCCTCTTACCTCTTGGGTTGGCACTTTGAGGATGGCTGGGTCAGGTGCTGATATTTTTGTTTGATGTTCTGATGTGGTGTGGGGGCAGCAACTCTTTGGGCAGGATTCTCCTTGACATTGCTTGTTCTTGACCTCTGATTATATCTTTGTTGTTCATCAGTTTGCAGAATAACTTCTCTGTCCCACTCTTGATTGGTTTGGTCCTAGAGTAATGATTCTTCATAAGCAGCCAATGTCAAAAAGGCAGCACTACCTTTATCTTCCATATAATGAATGCCATCCTCTTCTTCAAACTGCTCCTCTTCCATGACCAAGTTTTGGAAAGGAGCTTTAACCTTTTTATCTTCACCAACTTCTTTACCCCTCTTAATAACCTGCAATTGTTCATTTGCTCTTCTAAATGGATTTGAATTTCTTGGAGCAAATGTGTTTGAAAGCCTTGCTTTTCTAGAGCTCTGCTCAACCTTCAGCTTAGATATTTCAGCAGCCAATGACTCTATCATTTTATTCATTTTGTCTAACTTAGGTTCTGAAGATGAAGCAAAGGAAGAAGAAGCCTCACCTCTCTACCTCCTCCTATCAACATGACTTTTGAGTTTCTCTGCAGCCGTGATATTAGATTCCACCTATAAAGCTGCATCTTGCATTTAAGCTAGAGTGGCACATCTTCTTTCTCTCAAAAGCAGGTAGAAATTAGAGTCAAAAGCATTGTCATAGGTGAGTTTGGAAGAGGTGGGGGTAGCTTTACTTCAGCTGGTATCTTACTATACATATGATTTAATCTTTTATTAAAATCAGACAATGATTCCCCATTTTCCTTCTTCAAGTTACCAAACTCAGTATGGTAATACAATAGGTTTTTCTTATCTCCCCAATGCTTTAAAAATACATCATCTAATTCTTCAATGTTTTCTATGGACCTAGGGGCCAGTTCTCTAAACTAATTTCTAGCCTCTCCATCAAGGCTTTGGACAAATACTCTCATCCACACATCGTCCTCACTGATATCTAGGTTATCAGCATAACTATAAAAAGACTCAAGGTGTTCTTCAGTAGTTACTACCCCTATTCCATTGAACTTAGGCATGTACTTCTGATATTCTCTTACAAGCATGGCATTCAAAGGAATAGGAAGGAACATGGGTCCATATCTAGTAGCTGTGATTTTTTCCATCTTAGTAGGTGCTTGCTGGCCTGCCATGACTGGGGTAGGTGGAAGGATACTGGTAGTCTAAGTGGTAGGGAGCAGTGAAATAGATGACAGAGACAAAGGAATATGATGGACTATATGGGAGACTTTCTTTGGACTGAGATCTGAAGGGGAACTAAATGAACAAGGAGCTTTATGAATCTCTGAGGGTATTTCTTCACTAACAATGTTAGGCTCTATATCTTCAAACTATATATTCTCAGCTATAGGCCCCCCTTGTAGAGACACATAAGATTTTTTATGCTTACATGATCCTGATGCTCCTTTCTGTGATGTTTTCCTTTGCTTGACAATCTTCTCAGGGTCAAGCACTAGGTTAGCTGGTGATTTCTGAGGATTTCTCTGAGTATGCCTCACAAACTGAGCAAGAACTATAATGTGGAGTCGCCAAAGGTTGGTCTTCCAGTAGAGTCGCCAGATAGATGATTACAACCAGAAATGTATCCAAACTTTGTCTATCATCAAAGCTGGAACTGTGTCGTTCTCCTAGGGAAGCTGAGCTTCAATCTCCTCTCCCTGGCAATGGCGCCAATTATGTTAGGATTCCAAGAAACTCTCCTAGGTTGTAGCTTAGAGATGCCTGGTAACATATAAATTCAACTTATTGTTGCAAATGGATGAATGGAAGGAATGATGCTTGTCCAAGCCAGATAACCACTTCTACTTTGCCTAACTCCAGACATGCGTGAACACCCTTAGACTACAAGGTTTTATACCACCAACTACTCACAGTTTAAGATTGGGTGAATATGGAGAATACTGACCACACTAGCAGATGCACAAGACCATGTGATGGCCAGCTGCAACCAGTAAAGAAGTCTGCAAATCTAATATACCAATGCACAGACAGGATGACAACTCTCTGGCACTAGATGAAGAGAAACCTGAATAACTTATGCAATGATACATGCAAGATTTTAACATTGAGCTAGGATGACAGCTACTCCAATGCTAAACATCAAGAGTTCAAGCATACAACATATCAGGCACAACTTATAAGAGAAGATAAATGGAAAGTGAGCAATTAACAACAAAAGAAGCTTGTATTAGCTGAAAATGAAGACCAGACGCTGCAAGTGTCAAAATAGTTACAGTCTCTAGAAGTTGAAGCTTACATCAAAACATCAACCATCAACCCTGATTACATCTTGTTTATGGGTATATATAGAGTTTCATTACAAAGGAACTTGGCCATTCTAGGTATGGAGGGGTCATAATTGACCACCAACTACATTTAACTGCCTGATGGAGTCTCTGAGTGTGCTTACATGTCTCTGTGAGTGAATTTGATCTCCTCGGGTGCTCTGCTGTCCTCTCAGGCAGCTGGAGTGTCCTTATTCATGAAGTTCCATAACTGCTAAATGTAGCTACATGCTCATGCTCTGTCCTTTTCCTTCTCGGCCATACTATCAGTTGAATGCAGTTGTTGAGGATCAACTGCAAATGGTACTGGAAGACCGATCACCTTCGTCCTTTAGGTGCATGGAATAGTCAAGGGACGTGGACTGCATAGCAAGTGGACGAGTCGGATGAAGGGGCGAGATTGGTCGTTGGATCGGGAGGATATATGGTGGGGATGACTTGGTGGAGGGTATTAGAAGAAGCGGGAGCAAAATGATTGTGGACCGTTGGATATCGGGCGGACAGATCCAACGGTGATCAGGCGACAAGGGCGCACAGCATTTATTGGGTGGGAACATAGGTTTGAGCAGTAATCAGTATTGATTGCACCACTTTAGGGCATAAGGTAGTAAAAGGATGGAAACAGGCGATTCCACTCGGCGCATGACGCGTGGCAGCGGAGGAGAGAGAAAACTACTCTCCATTGCGCGTTATCGTCCTAGTGGTTTGTGGGCGCGGGGAGAGCGACTGCCGTTGATCTGTTGTGCGACAATCGACGGATGTGATTAAAGGTGACGATGGATTATTGAAGCGCGGGGTCATGTGAATACAGATTTATGGGGGTTTAAGCTTTGCACTCAGAGCTTGAGGAAACAAGGGTTTATGCCAGGTTTTAGAGGAAAAACAGAGGCAGTGGAGGTGGAAGGGAGTAAATGGGATAAAGGATAAGAAGGCAGGTGACCACTGTAGGCTTTCTTTTGAGAATAATCCATCTAACTGAGCTTATCCATGCCCTCCAAAAACCATAGTTTTATAGCAGGCTAACAATGGTGACAAATCGTTCATCATTTAATTTTTTACGAGTCCGATGGAAGAATGGCTCGGTATATTTTTAATATTTAGATAGTCTAAAAAAGAGATGAAAAAGAAAACTCCATCATGTCCCAGTTCATAATTTGTCTCTCGAATTTGAAAAGGTAGAAAACAATATTTGAGAGAACCTCTTGACCATGTTGATCAAGGTTTTCCCTTTTTGTAAATAGTTAATCCCAACTCGAAAAATGGGTAAATGTATACTGAGAGGACACAAATTAATTTAATTTAATGAGTTCGAAATGACAAGTACTCAAAAACCTTTTCATTTTTTGAGAGTCAGAAAAGAGCTAAAATATGACTCCTCTTGGAGGAATGAATGATAAAAAAAGGATAGAAACTAGTTTCGATAATGATGGAACTTCTCAAAACATGTAATGGTCAAGAGGCTAGCTAATAAGACCACTCATCATAGTTGTCCCCGGGAAAGGGTAAAACAACCAAGTGAAATCATATGATCGGCTAAAGAGATGGTGACGATGGAATGAAAAACCAAAGCTCATCTTGCAAAAATCGACTGATAAAAATGACAATCACAAGATGTAAAGTGGGACATGAGATGTAAAGTGGGAATGGTTTCATTTTTACACAAGCTTGAAACAAAGATAAAATATGCTTGAGTATACTTGAAGATGGTTTCATTTTTCACAAGCTTGAAACACGAGAAAAACTATGGTTGGATTTGGTTTCATTTTTACACAAGCTTGAAACAAAGTTAAACTATGCTTGAGATAAGTTTGTATGCCCCCAGCATAATGACTCAATTCGAGGTACATTCCCCCAAAGCTTCATTTCATTCACCTAAGTAGATTACTTATTACTAACAGGTGGATGGAATGAAGGTTCACTTACGAGATCAAGTGAAAGACTCCACTAGGATTTTACGAGATCTAATCAAAGACTCGAATTTGGAAGGGGGTTTGTTTCATTTTTTAATGAGCATGTGATGCAGGAGCATCCAGTACCCTTAGTCAAAGGGAGGAATCCAAAGAAAGCAAACGTGGACCAGGGGATCAAAACAGGGAAAAATCTGCTTTAAGACAGATTTAAAGGATGGATTGGATAAGTTTCTCGAAGACTTGTTATGATTGTTATCTGCCATGTGTTATATGCATGCATGCGTATGAATGCTTTAAGGGCTTTTGTTAGAGGATATGATTGGATACTTTCAGTGATCCAATCTAATGATCCAAAAGTGTTTCCATATATATATATATGTGTGTGTGTGTGTGTGTCATTAACCTGCGTGCTCAGGAGAGAGGAGAGACAGAGTTATATGTGTTGTGTGAATTCAGAGTGTTGCAATGTAGTTGAGGGGAGAACCCGTACTAAGGCTGAAATGCCTTAGAATTGTAACCGTGCTTTGTATATAATAGAATATATGTGTGTTTATGTTGAACTGTGCGCCTGTTTATGTTTTATATATATGTATGCGTAAATGGTTTCTTTTCCAACTATGTTTCATATGTGTGTGTCGAGAGTTAAATTCCCAATTTTATATTCATGTTGATCGACCATCAGGCGTGATAGTGATCCTGAGATATTAATGGAACTATGCATGTCTGAGAGACAGTGGCAAAGAACTGTTTTTAATACAAAAATCCTTCATCGGTGAGCAAAATGAGATAAAGGAGGAAAATGGCGAGAACACACAGGAGCCGTTAGATCGAATGATCAACGGTAGAAATGAACCTTTATCGCATCAACGGAACTCTTTAGGAGTTATCGAAACCAGCCAAAGTGCGACTGCAAGTGTGAAGTTGTAATTAAGTGACAGTCATCGGATATGGTGTCAGATCGACGGCCCAGATGCGATCGATGACCGCATATCGGAAGGGCGAGGGATGAGTGGTAACGAAATGAGCGACTATGATATCGCCGATGAGCAATGGCTCGATCGGTGATCAGGTACCGACCGATCGGAGGAGGGGAGGTTTGGCAATCAGAGGTGGAGAACTATGGAAGGGTTGAAGGAACAGACCTAACACAAAGATAGGCGTGGACTTATAATATTTGAAGTTCGGCCCATGGGTTCAGAGTGCTGTTTTCATAGTATTTCCCATGTATTTTGAAATCAGTGTTGGCTGAAGAGTTAATGCTAAATGTCGATATGTCATGCCTCCATTAGATGGGGAAGAAGCTACCGATAGTTATATTGGACCCGATAGTGTGTTGGCTCTGATTGTTGAATGGTCCATGGTTAAAGGCTTAAGGCCTAAGAACGCTTCTGATAGGCTTTGTGGGCCCATAACCCACAGGTCTCAGCATCAATTTCTTTAAGGGAAAGGGATTTTGATTAACCCCAAAAATTCCATTCCCATCATTTGGTATTAGAGCAGACGAAGATTCTGCATGCAAGAGAAGAGAAAGGGTTCCAGAGAGAAAGAAGAGGATCAGGAGGTACATTTGGTTAAAGATGAAGTGTTATGGTCTTACTGTCGCACAAAGAATGACAACAGAAGGTGAGAAGATTGCAGCAAACCTAGAGAATGGAGTGCTCATATGGTTCCAGAGGAGAGAACCTAAAGGATGCCAAAATACCGAGTGAGGAGAGCTTAGTGAGGTATCATGTAGCAGAAGGAGACTATTACTACAGACGTTTGGTTGCGGCTCACAGAAGACCATGAAGGCAATTCCACTGAAGAAGTGAAGTATCAGTGGGTATAATTGCTAAGGACAAGGAGAAGCATATGACCAGGAGGTCATAAATTTTTGTGCCTCGGGAGTCTGATGCAAGAGCATCCAGTAACCTTAGTCAAAGGGAGTAATCCAAAGAAAGCGAACGTGGACCAAGGGACAAAAACAAGGAAAAATCTACTTTAAAACAAATTTAAAGGATGGATTGGATAAGTCTCTCAAAGACTTGTTCTAATTGTTATCTGCCATGTGTTATATGCATGCATGTGTATGAGTGCTTTAAGGACTTTTGCTAGAGGATATGATCGGATCCTTTAAGTGATCCGATCCAATGTTCTGACAATGTTTCCATATATATATGTATCATGAACCTGTGTGTTTAGGAGAGAGGAGAGACAAAGTTATATGTGTTGTGTGAATTCAGATTGTTGCAATGTAGTTGAGGGGAGAACCCGTACTAAGGCTGAAATGCCTTAGAATTGTAACCGTCTCTGTATATAATAGAATATATGTGTGTTTATGTTGAATTGTGCACCTGTCTGTGTTTTATATATATGTATGCGTAAATGGTTTCTTTTCCAACTCTGTTTCATATGTGTATGTCGAGAGTTCAATTCCCAATTTTATATGCATTTTGAGCAATCATCAAGTGTGATGGAAATCCTAAGATATTAACAGAACTATCCCTGTTTGACGTGGTGGCAGAGAACTGTGTTTAACACAGAAATCCTTCGTTGGCGAGAAAAATTAGATAAAGGAGGAAAATGGCAAGAACGCACAGGAGCGATTAGATCAAATGATCAACAGTCTATATGAACCTTTATCCCATCAGCATAACTCTTTAGGAGTTATTGGAACCAACCAAAGTGCGACTACGAGTGCGAAGTTGCGATTAAGCAACAACCGTCGGATCTGGTATCAAATCGACGGCCCAGATGCGATCAACGATCGCATATCGGAAGGGTAAAGGATGAGGGGTAATGAAATGAGCAACTGTGATATCCCTGATGAGAGATGGCCCAATCGGCGATGGGGTATCAACCGATCGGAGGAGGGGAGGTTCGGCAATCGGAGGTGGAGAACTGTGCAAGGGTTGAAGGAACGGACCTGGCACAGAGATAGGCGTGGACTTATAATATTTGATGTCCGACCCATGGGTTCGGAGTGCTGTTTTCATAGTATTTCTCGTGTATTTTGAAATCAGTGTTTCCTGAAGATTCAAGGTTCAACGCCGATATGTTATGCCTTCGATAGATGGGGAAGAAGCTCCTGATAGTTATATTGGACCTGATAGTGTGGTGGCTCTGCTTGTTGAATGGTCCATTGTTAAAGGCTTAAGGCCTAAGAACACTTATGATAGGCTTTGTGGGCCCATAACCCACAGGCCTTAGCATCGATTTCTTTAAGTGAAAGGGATTTTGATTAAACCCCAAAATTCCATTCCCATCAGCTTGACACAGGAAAAGAACCATGCTGATGACACCTTGTTTCATTTTTTAATGAGATTCACACAAGTAAAAGAACTCTTCTCATGGGAACCTATTTCATTTTTTAGTGAGGTTGACATAGTAAAAGAACTATCCTCATGGTCCTTGTTTCATTTTTTAACGAGCTTGACACAAGAAAAAGAAATCTGCTCCAAACCCCTTGATCATAGACAAAAAGAGGCCATGGCTTCCAACAGGTTTTCATCAGATGGGAGAACAACATTTTGGAAGGGATACATGTCTAGGGAGCCAAATGAAAAATTGGGCTCCAATGCCCCCAATACATAATGTACTACCTCACCTACTAGATCATCAATAGATGTAGGCATGGAACAGGTAGCCATGTAATTAACTTGTGGCGGGGGTGATACACTTGCACATAAGAACAATTTAGGGATGATGGTTGATGGGGAGTTGATTCAGGACCAATGAATGTAAGTTGATAAATGATCACAATGCTTCCTTCATGTGGGAAACAAATCACTCGAAAGAGGGAGAATACAAGAGCTCCCATGACATAAACGTCACTACAACAAAATAGGCTATTCGTACCAGATTTAGCACCAGATTTTAGTGCGTTTTTTTCTTAATTGGGATGAGCTGCCTGGTGCTAAATTTGGCTCTATTGTACAATTTTTAAAGGGAAAATTTTTGCGCCAAATTTCACATCTTTTTTTATGCAAAATTTTGCATCATTTTTTTCATCATATTTTGCACCAAGATTTGCATTTGGTTTTACAACATGTTTTGCTTCTAGTTCTGTACCATTTTTTGCATCATTTTTTATTCCTATTTTATGTCATTCTTTGCTTCCAGTTTTGTGTCGTAATTTTCATCGAGTTTTACACCATCTTTTGCATCTGATTTAGTGCCTTCTTTTGCATCCAGTTTGTGCCAGTTTTTGCATCTAGTCTTATGCCATTTTTCTCTTCTAATTTTGTACTTATTTTTTACATCTATTTTTACAGCTATTTTTGCACCAGTATTTTTGCCTTTTTTACACCATTTTTTGCATCCATTTTTGCACCATTTTTTGCATCCATTTTTGCGTTTTATTTGTCTCCCTTTTTTTCATCCTATTTTACAACATATTTTGCATCTAATTTTGCGTTATTTGTTGCATCCAATTTAGCATCATTTATAACACCATTTCTTGCATCCAATTTTGCATCCTTTTGAGCATCTAAATTCGTATCCTATGTTGAACCATGTGTTGCGTCCACCTTTGCATCCCATTTTGTGTCTAATGTTACTTTCAATTTTGAGCCATTTTTTTCGCCTACTTTTGCATTTGTTTTTGCACCAAGTTTTGAATCGTTGCACCTCATTTTGCATCCAAATTTGAGCCATTTTTATGCCCATTTTTGCACTGTTTTTTGTCCAATTTTGCATCCTTTTTGGTGTCTCATTTTGCATCTTTTTTGGCATCCTAATTTGTATCCTTTTTTTGCCACATTTTGTGTCCACATTTTCATATGATTTTGCACCTACATTTTAGTTTGACTTTTCATCTAGTTATGCAACATTTTTGGCATCCTTGGTTTCACCCTTTTTTAGTCCCATTTTGCATCTTGTTTTGTGTCTTTTCTTACATCATTTTTTCACCCAATTTTTCATTCTAATTTTACACCATTCTTTGCATCCTCATTTTAGTGTCCATTTTTGCATCTTTGTTTGCGCCCAATTTGGTATCCTTTTGTATGCCCTATTTTGTTCCCTTCTTTGTGACTAGTGTTTCACCCTTTTTTAATTCTACTTTAAAACCCTTTTTGTTTCATTCTTTGCATCTTGTTTTGATGGCTAGTTTAACATCTAATTCTACTCCCAATTTTGCATCCATGGTTACATCCACTTTTGGCTTCTTGTTTAGCTTTTTACTTTTATTTCCAGTTATGACCCCCTTTATGGGTTCATTTTACTAATTTGAATTACATAGTGAAATATATTATAATTTCTAAACATCATTTTGCTATAGGATTTAATGCATGGTTAGATGAACATAAAACCCTCTCAGTTTATCCTGGAAACCTAGGACAAACCGATTAAGAGAATGGTTGTTCTAAGGCTCATGATTCTTAGTAGATCAAGTTGTAGAGTATAGATTAAGAAAAAAAGAAGGAATTCCTGTGGGTCCTCACATGAAAGCCTTTCTAGAGTTTTTAGTGTAGCTGGGAAGCACTCCTAGCTAGCTCCAAAGCTTGGTCCTACACATAAGAGATAGAACAAAAAAGCCTTCACAACATAATATCTTGATAATTGAAACTATCATAAACATATACATATTACTGAATAAATAAATATAAACCAAAATCCCATACATTCATTAGTTAAATAGAATAAGTAAAGAATGAATAGCAACATATGGAAGGAAAAACAACCGATCTATATTAATAAAGGAGTTGGAGGAAAGTTACAACCATTAGAGGCAGCTGCAACAACACCTTCCCCAACTCCTAGCTCCAAAAATCTCTCTCTCAAGATAGATCTCAGCAACGTGACAATACAAGAATAACCATCATTTTCTCAATGGCTAAGCCTCCAATATATAGGAAAGTAAAGGCTATGAATATTTCCAAAATCCCTCATTAGTTTAATTTGGGCAAAATATTTTGGGTGAATAATGTTTCCTCATATAAAAATGGCCTTTTCCACTTTTTAGATGCTTTTGTGCTTAGGAAAAAGCTTCCCTGTGCTTTATGGCTCTTTCCCACTTTTGTATGCTTTTCATTTTTAGGAAAAAGCTAAAGATGAGGATAAAGAGATCAAATTCTACCATATGAGTTTCCGAAAGTGAACAAGAGTGTCAAATTATAGTTAACTCGAGCTTTTTTCTAGTGAGAATTTCGGTAACAAAAGTTAGATGAAGGGGGGATCTTGTTATAGACTAGGACAACGTGGTCCTCATGGTACATAACTTGTATTATAGTCTTATATAGTCTAGGAGAAAAGGGTATTTTAACCAACAACATAGTATTCTCCTCCAAGATGATGAGGAGGTATTTTCATGTATAACACATTTAAGAAGATATCACAATTCAAATTGATAACTTAATATTTGTAAACAAATTTAAGGGTAATTGAAAACATTCATAAAAAAAGATAGCAGTATCCTCATATACAATAATTCTCCATAAAAAAATCATTGACAATTTTCAATATACATATATAACTACTAAATCAACACTTATCACATATATCATTATTCCAAGGTGAATTCACAAAATTCATCCAAAAATAGTAATATCATCATACATAATGATTCTCCATCAAAAGGCATTGACAATTTTCAACACATATATAAAGTAACAAGATAATACTAATAATATCCTCATCATCTTTAATGAAATCGACTAAGATTCAAATGTGTGATTATCATATCAAAATCTTTTGTGAACACCATTATTCTAAGGTAAATTCACAACATCCATCAAAATATAGTAATATCATCATACATAATAATTCTCCATCAAAATAATGTTGATAACTTTCAATATATACATAAAATAACAAGATAAAAATGATAATATCATCATCATATTTAATAAAATCAACTAAAAGTCAATGTATGATTACCAAATAAAAATATTTCATAGATATCATTATTCTAAGGTATATTCACAGCATCCATAAAAAAATAAGAATCTCATCATACACAATAATTCTTCATAAAAAAATGTAAACAATTTTCCACATATTCATAAGGTAACAAGATAGTACTGATAGTGTCATCACCAGTATCCGAATCAACTAAAATTCAAATGTATGATTACCACATGAAGACATCCCAACTAAATATAAAAAATAATGCATGGCTAGCTAGCACCACGAAAATCATAGTGAAGATCATCCTCATGATCATTTCCATGATCATCGTCCTGACCATCTTGATAATATCATCCACATAATCATCACCAACGCCATCGCCATCCTCATCATCATCGTCTTTGATATATGATGTAATCTAAACATATTTTGTATCATCATCTTCGTGGTCATTACCTGTAGTATTCTGGAAAAAAAATCAATATTACATGTTAGCACTAATTCTATAGCACAATGCATATTTTTATTGCAATGCTAACCATAAAATGAGGTAGGACATAATAACGTTTAATAGTACTAAAAAATAAAATGAAAATATGGTTTAATATATATTGGAGATCCAACTAAGATTACACTTGTAATTCACATTAAGTAGTAGAAGCATTTTTTAATACATGTGAAGTAGGTACCCATTTGTTCTTGATATTATATTGTGAATGTTTCTTATGATGTCCATGCACAATTGGTAAATTAAGAATTATTGGAAGCTTTATTTCAAATTACAATTGTCATTTAGATTAGAAATAGAAGAAATTTTAACAAAAAAGAATGTCACATGAAAAAGTAAATTGTTTTTAATGAAAAATAAGTCGCATACAATATGAATGTCACATGAAATATTGAGTTGTTTTTAATGCATCTACTTTTCTCTATGATAAAATGGATCCTAATGTTCATTCAAGAACAAATTCTCACAAATAATTACTTCATTTTATCCATGATCACACTTAATCCATTATACCTAGTGACAAAAATGATTCCATTCAAATTGCTTTGAACTCCCTAAATATAATGTAAAAGAGAAAACTCCACGACCACGACTGCAACCCCCTCCCTTGCCTCATCCACTATCAGAGACAATGAGCTTGGAGTTATGACCACGATAGAAGCCCCTCCCTTGCCTCGTGTCGACCATCAGAGGCATTGAACTTGGAACTAAGAGTACTCATGTTTTCTTTGCTATAATTAATCTCCAAGGAATCAAAACTTGATCAATATATCAAGGACTCCATCAAGGAATAGATATATCACATGCGAAGCTCAAGCGTGAAATAACACTTATTGATGTTTTATGAAATAACTCGAGTGAGTGGAATGAATAGCGGGAAACAGTTACTAGGGAAAAGAAGATTTTTGGTCTATCCCTTTTCTATTATTATTTTTGCTTCTTAGGATGGAGGGAAGTGTTTAAAAAAATTCTAAAAATTATTTTTAAATTAAAAAAAAACAAAAATAGTTTCTTGTGTCTTAATTTTTTAAATATATATTTAGTTTTAGTATTTTTTTATTTTCTAAAAAAATATATTTAGTTTTTGGTGTTTTTTTTTAACAAAATTTATATTTTGTTTTTATAAAAATGGATTTTAAACATTCCATTCATGCTAAATTTGTGATTTTATGATAGAAGTTTAAATCATATATATAAAAAAGTAACTTAATGCCATGTGTTGTGTGGTTGAGATGGGTGCTATACATCTCTTCGTTACTAAGTTATAGACTGTGCTTGGGTTTTCTTAATGCAATAAAATTAATTATGCTCTTCATTATATCTTAAGATGTTCAACTTGCACCTAATAGAACAATAAAGTTAAAATAGGTTTGTCTTTGTACTTTGTAAATCTTTGTCCCCATTAATCTTGGTCTTAATAGATTAAGTGTCTTATGACGGCCTTGAGTGGTCACTCCCATTAGTTGCATGCTTTTTAGTTTTCTGTTAGTGACATTTCTTAGGCTTGATAACATGTTATTGTCTATATTATCGTTAAATATTAATATTAAATATGTTGGTTTTGAGAATGGTTTAGCAAAAAGTTCCCAAAAGGTTTATAGATTGTATTTTAAAATGTAATGATTCATTGCTTGATGAAATTGTTTTGGATATTTTTTTAATGATTCATTGGTTAATGAAATTGTTATGGATATATTTTTTAGTATATTGACTTGTATGTTATAAAGCCAAAATTCACCTCTTTTTGAGATTTTCATTGGTCAGTTTCCCTTAAGGCCATCAAGTTCACCATTTGGTCACAAGTTAAGGAAATATAGGAGTCATGAAGTGGCATTGTTCAAGCACTTAAATCTTGAAACATGTTTTTTTAATCACATTATACTTCATTTTTGTGTAAATTATCCATGAAAATAGTCTCATGGAACATGACGAGCCTCAATAGTAAAGGAAAACAAAGACTCCTAAAAGAAAAATGGTACACAAAGCACCCATCAATAATGTTGATATAAGAAACAAAAATATTAAGTGAGGTTATACCTCATATAATTAGCAAATGGGGGAGGAATTGATGCTTAGAGATACTTGGGTGGAATGGCTATTATTTGGAATGATCAGGACATCAAGGTTACCAATATGTTTACCTCTTTTCACTTTATGACAATAAAATTTTAGTTAGTTGGCATCGAGGACTACTACCATGTATCCAATGTCCATGACTCCAATATCGCAAATGAAAAACCTCTATTTCCCAATTCTATTTCTAGCACAAGTAATTTATACTTCCCACCTCCATGGATTATTGGGAGTGACTTCAATATTATCAAGTGTATCAAGGAAAAGAAAGGATGAATCACAATGTTTACCAAGAGATTTTGTAAGCTATACCATCAAAGCCTTAAAGTAGTCTCTATAAAAGTTCTCAAGAAATGAGTCTCCAACCTAAACGTGGATCAATGAGATGTAATACATGTGTTTGTGGTGACTAACTTAATACACCGTTCTAATAACTCCACAAACTTAAGTATTTCACTCCGTCATATAAATTGAACGTAGTGTGACATAAGTAAGCCAAGAGTAGACATGAAACCCTTAGGCAAAAAACATTCCCTAGATCCTCAATTATGTGCTTAAATGATGAAGTGAAAATTCAAGGGGAAAAGAGGACATCATGATTGAACCATCACAAACATGTGATCAAGTGTGACTAGGAGTGTATATATTCATATGTTTTCCAAAGAGGGAGCGAATACATGAGTTACCATTCATTGGGACTTATTTTTCTTTCTTTTGATTTTTCTTATATATAGGACTTAGGGAATAAGATTTTCATAAGTTTGGCACAACTCATAGATATAACATTTACATGAATTTTCAATTCAACCTTAGATTTTAGACTTAGATAAAACATTATAGTGTATCTTTAATGATTTTGGATTCGATTTTCTTTCATCACAAATGAAAAAAGGGGAAATATTTTGCCATAAATCTATGAATGCTTAGTCATAAAGGCATCATGAAATGAAATAAAATTAATGATGTTACTCTCTATGAAAATGATGGGTATTCTTGAGAAAAGCTATGATTGTGGATGTCTCCTCCCCGGTTGAGAGGAAGTGAGGATGGACACCATATTATCCATGTGTCATGTACTATGGCCAAGACTAACAGTCGTAAGCCTAGTAAAGACACCAGTAAGAAGAATGGTGGATTGGATAAACATCTGGGACCAATATTCTTTGAGAATTTGTACTTTGACTAGGACTAACCTCCATAAGTCAAGTACATTAGTCCAAGATAAGAATAGTAATGAGGATTGACATTTCCTAGTGTCAAATATTATGATAGTGGATTAGGAAATGATCATGTGAGGACATACTTGGTGAACATCCTAGTGGGGTAAGTGTCTAGAGAGATAGTGGTGTCCAAATTTATGCCTCCCAACATTGTGCTATGATCTAATGGAGAGATAGAACTTGTTAGTCAATGCCTTGGTATTTTGACAATGTTGGCTATGATGATGTAGATCATCGTTGATGCTTATCAATCTAGATCCCTTCTTATATGAATATTTCAACTTGAGAGTACTTTTTTGTTTCATTATGAGTACCTCCCTAGTTTAGAGGGAGTGTCATCATCTTCATTATCGTCATCATCACCACCATCATCGTCATCATTATTGTCATCATTCCATTATCTTCATAATCACCATTCATGTCGTCATCATCATCATAATTATGGACATTGTCATCAATTGTTCATAATTATAAGTGTCATATGAAATATCATCAACCCAAAAAATGTTACGAGTGCTTGAAAAGGGTTGTTAGGACACATGATATATGCAATAGAAATAACAACTTTAATTTTGGGAGATGATCGATGATAATCATCATCACTACCATTATCATCTTCATTATAATTTTCATCATCCCCATCATCATAATTAATGTAATTTCTATCATCACTATTGTCATTTTCATCATGAACATCATAATCATCATTCATGCCATTATTGTTGTTGATGATGACCAAGATGAAAATAATGATAATGATGATCAGATGATGATGACTTGGAAGACAACGCTAAATATAATGATTATGATTATGACCATGACAACATTTAAAAATTGGGAAGATTGGCCAAGCTCATTAACATCATCATCATCATTGTCATTGTAACCCCCATCATCTTTATCATCATTGTCATTATCATAATGATCAAAATTCATGTCATTGTCATCATCTTCATTATCATCATCATCATAATTATTGACATTGTCACTAGTTGTTCATAATTGTCAATGTCATAAGGAATATCATCAATGCAAAAAATATGATGAATCTTGGAAAAGGGATGTAAAAGTGAAAAAAAAACAATGGGGGAAATAATAGACATAAAGTTGGATGAAGGGTGGACACAACATAAGTAGATGCAAAACAAGAAAAAAAAAATTGGTACAAAAGTGGATGAAAAAGTAGATTCAAACTTGGACAAAAAATATGATGAAAACATGGATGAAAAAGTAGAATAAAACATGGGTGCAATAGTAGGCATACAACTTATCATGAATTGTGGTGAGACAAATGTGGATACAAAAATTAACACAAAAAAGGACACAAAATTGGATGCAAAAAGGAGGAAAACTTATATGTAAAAAGGAGGAAAACTTAGATGCAAAAAGGGATGTAAACATAGACCAAACATGGGTGCAATAGTGGACACAGAAGTATATGCAAAATTGAATGCATCGGAAGTGGATGTAAAAGTAGATGCAAAATGGGATGAAAAAAACATAAACAATATTTGATGCAAACTTGGAAACAAAAGAGGATGCAAATGTGGATGCAAAAGTGGAAGAAAATGTGGATTGAAACGACAGGCACAATATATGGCACAAATTATCGCACAACAAAATTGGATGAGAAATTGGATGTAATAATAGACAAAAAAATATGCAAACTTAGATGCAAGATAAGAAGCAATAAGGTATGTAAAAGTGGATGCAAACATGGGTGAAACAAGAGAAACAAAATTGGATGCAAAATATGGATGCAATGGAAGTATATGAAAAAAAAATACAATGAGATGCAAAACCCAACACAAAAGTGGATGCAAAAATAGATGCAGTATTTGATGCAAAAGAGGATGTGAGGATGGATGCAAAATTGGAAGAAAATGTGGGTACAACGATAATTACAAAACATGACACAAATTGTGTCACAACAAAAGTGGATGTATTGACATATGAAAAAAAAAGCAAATGAAGATGCAAAAAGGGATGCAAAAGTGGACGTAAACATGGGTGTAACAATGGATGCAAAATTCAATGCAACAAAATTCGATGCAAAAGTAGATGAAATATAAGGCACAAAGCCTGATGAAAATCTTGACGCAAAAGTGGATACAAAAAGGGATGAAAAAATAGATGTAAAAGTCGATGAAAACCTAGTTGTATATGAGGATGAAATCATGGATGCAAATTTAGAAGCAAAAATGGGTGCAAAGGAGGTGCCAAACTAGGTGCAAATTATGGCACAAGAAAATTGGATGTAATAGTGGACACAATAACAGATGAAAAATAGGATGTAAATATGGATGAAAAACAAGATGTATAAGTGGATGCAACAAAAGTAGATGAAAAATTAGATGCAAAACTAGACAAAAACCTCGATGCAAAACTTGGTGCAAAGGGGATGCAAAAAATGATGCAAAAATGGATGTAGAAAATGATTTAAAAATGATGCAAAAGAGGATGCAAATGTTGATGAAAGTGTAGGTGAAAACAGTGGATGCAATAGAGGATGAAAAAGTTGATGAAAAAAAATAAGGTGCCAAACTTGATGCAAAACATGGTGCAAAGGATGGCACAAAACTTGGCATAAAACCTAATGTAAAACCTGGTGTAAAATATGGTGCAAAACATATTAAAATACTTGGTGCTAAACTTGGTGTAAACTTTGCATCAATTTTTGCACCATATTTGATAAATGGACACAAATAACACCAAAAATGTGCTCTGGACGCAAAAAAGGAAGCAAAAAGGGACATTATTTACAAGGTTTTTTTGTAGTGAACATAATCACGGCCAAGGAGTAGATTAAAATCGAACGGGCCTTGGACAACCATCACATCTATATAGACAATATTTCCTCCCAAAGTAATAGGAAAATTAGGAAGGATCCCTAACGGTTGATTGGTTCCTCTGTTAAAAGCTAACAAATTCTGGGTGACGGGGACAAGCTGCAGAGAACCTAAAGCTTTCCAAGCAGTTAAGGATAGGATGCTAACAGATGCACCCTCATCTATGACTGTGCTAGGTACGACCATATGGTAAGCATGTACTGTAATCTAGAAAGGCACATAAGACGAAAGACTATATCTTGCCACTCGACTCCAATCAAAATAAGTGACTAAACTACTTGGAGGGGGTGTTGTAGGAACGTGAGAGCTGCCCTCTTTCTCTATGGGAATAGAAGAACTGCTCTCATGTACCTCAGGAATAGGAGGACATCCCTCCAGTTAATTTGAAATTGAAGAAACCAAAAGAACCTTAGCAGTATGAGGTTCACTTTCTACCAAAAAGGTACGGTTAACTGAAGGCAGAACCAAGTCTACTATTTTCTCGACCAATGGTTGGCTGAGAATAGACTCACGAGACTCACTTTCAAAGAGAGCAGGTTTGCCCAAAGATGGCTTTCGATCAATCACTTGATCAACTAGCGAGGGATCAAGGGAAGGCTTCTGATAACCAACCAGAAGATAAGGTTGAGAAGCTATAAGGTTTTCCAACTCTTTGGAAGCTTCATCCAGAAGAGGAAAAAGGTGAATGGAATGATTACCTTCACACAACTTACAACGAAATTTGACTTTTCCCTTTTTCCCATGGACTTTACTAGTTGAAGGTTTATCACCAGCATGATCTCTAGAGGCTGATGACAAAGGTCGATGTGAACCTGTGGACCACACTTCTAAGACTTTGGGAATACCAAGACAATTTCGAAGAAGGTGATCAACCTTACATAACATGCAAGGGAATTTTACTTTCGGGGGCTGATTGGAATATTTTTATACATTAGTTGCATCCATAGAAATGGTTATTTGGTTGCCCCCTTGCTTATTTTGCTTCTTCTTCTTCATCCTCTTCTTCTTCTTCTTATCTTCCTAGTTACTAGAATCCAGACTTTCACCAAGTGAAGAGGAAGAACGAGGTGAAGAAATAGGCAAAGAAGGCAAGGGGTCAAATTTAGGATCAACATGATGTTGATGTTGTTCAGGTAAATGAGAACTCATTTGAAAAGAAGTTTAGACATTTAGAATCACCGAAGTCGAAAATAACTAAACTAGGAGACCAATGGTCAATCTTGGAAGGCACAACGTTGCCATATAAGGAGCACCAGTATTTCCAAAAGAAGGAAACGGAATAGGATTCCCATTAGAGGGGTTTCCTTGACTGGTAGATTTAGGAAATTTTGTCTTGGTAGCAACCTAAGATCTACTAAGGAGTATTTCCACAGGAAGGATGTTGTTCCATGGTCAATTAATCGATTTAAGAAATTAAAAAAAGGGGTAATCTAGGCAAAAGGGTTTACCAAGTATCTGTGAATCGTTATATACACCTTAGCCGAAACTAAGGACTTAACGTATGACAACCAATCTCCCCTGAATCTTGTGTTTGGTGTATCATGTTTACAAGGTGGATGACTTGGTTACCTGTGGCTAACGAATAGAAACCTAGAGGGGCCTCCAAATATATACATGATAGTACAGGGAGCACAAGTCCATGTTAGCGATGTCTAATGCAGAACCGTTTGATGAGAGCGTCCCTATATAATTATCATACTGAAGTGCCTCCTATATACCCGAAAGTACTGGATAACCTTCTATATACTTCCATACTGGGACGAGATTTCACCCCCGGGATACACTACAAGCAGTTAACAATAGCTGCTATGTATAAAGACATAGAAACACATCTCTAGCCTAGACCTCTAGATATTTGTGTTAAGTGACAAATAATCCTTTGTTTAATTAAGGTAAATTTTAAGTTTATCTTGCATTAAGTTTCAATTTTGATGGCTCAACATTGTCACCTGTTCCTAAAATGCAACTAAATCATGAAAATGAAACCTTTTCATTCGATGAAAGCTAAACTAACAAAGGAAGAGAGACAACCAAATAATGCATCAAACAAGAAAAATGCATCAACACAATTCTTTCCAATGCAGTGTGTAAAAACAAAACCTAATCTTTCATTTCACTAACAAATGCAATGTGAAGATGAAATCCTATAAAAATGAAAATCACTTTCCTTTCACTAAGATGCACTAATGATTTTTCTTTCACTTTGATTCAATCAACGCAAACTAATGCAATAAGAAAAGGAAAATGCAATCAACTCAATGAAAATGAAGAATTCTTTCCCTTTATGGTTTCGAATGGAAGAAATGTCTCAAAAATACTTAAATGACAAAATCTTTTCCATTGCTCTTTCCAAAACATAAGAATGAAAACAAGCACTTCCTTTCAATTTAACTAAAGAAAAAAAATTGTAATCTATGCTTGACAATAGACTAAAGCAATCTTCAAAGCATCAACATGACTTGACACCAATGAAAACAAATTCACACCAATGAACCAAAAGAAACTTGTAAAAGATGTCCTAATTATAGAAAGAATCTTGAACCGGAGCAATCATTCTTAGAAAAGCAAACCAATTGATGAGTGGAGGGTGACTTAAAAGCCCTAGAAGCCCTAGAAACCATAGAAATCAATCAATATTCAAACATACATTAACCAAATCAAGAGACAATTGTATTCATACAAGCATAAAAACCAAGACAAATACACTGTAAACACAGTGGAAAATCATTAACGTAGGGAAAAAAGGATGAGAACAAGAAGAAGACCCTAATTTTTCTTATCCTCTAGGATCATCACAACTGTTATAGGAAAAAGGGAAATGCAAACGTTACCAGCACGACTGTTAAGGCTAAACACATGATCGACAAGAAAAATGAGGGAAAATAAAAAACCTTTAAGACCAGAAGAGACTGAGTGTCCTCAAGCAATAACCAGTAAGTGCAAATAGCTACAAAGAAGCAAACAAGCCAAAAAATTGAGGGTTGTCAAACTCATCATAGAATCAGGGTGAAGGATTGGATGGAAAGGGCTATAGCTTCCCCAGTGGAGTCACCATTTTGTTGTCTAGACAATCCTCTCTGCAGACAGAGATGATCCCTTTAGCCCAATGAGTGGGACTAGCAACCTACGTGACATTCCATTGGACACTTTCCTAAGTTACAATTGAAATAGGAGACGAGGAAGATGACCTAACTCATTCTGATGATATATCGTCCTCCTTTGTTGAAGACCTTGAATCACTTGCGTTACGGGCTTGGTCTTACTACTCACAGTGTTTAAATTCATGCATAAGAGATCAAGACACAACAAAGCATACAAGTACAAATAACATAATCAAAAGTAACCTACTTAACAAATCGAGGAATATTAAGAAAAATAATGCATTAACATACACATTTATGGAAAATGAATGAGCAGTTGTATATATTATTAGAATAAAGGAGGAAGCATACAACCAAGCCTTGATGTCAAGAAGCTCTCCTTGAGTGAATGTCCAAGTCCAACCTCAAGCTCTCCAACCCAAATGAGTATCATGTAGGCACAATCTCAGCATAAGGGTGCAAATATCCAAAGAACAACCATTTAAGAATGGGAGAGGATGAATATATATAGGCATGGAAAGGGAGATAGGATCTCTCCAAACATAGGAGAAGGCCCTCATCTCAAGAGGTAGCTCATAGGGATAAGACCAAAAGGCCAAGTTCAGAGAACTCAACCTCATCCGCACTGAACAACCTCCAACTCATTGTTTTGGAAGCCTCTAGATCAGAAAGCTTCTTGCCCTCTTTGGGAAAATTGTCTTTTAGGGATCATCATTGGTATCCAACCAAAAGTGTGCTTGCATCATGGATCTATTATAGTGCAACTGACAACCATCGCGGTTTTTAGTATATGAGGAGCGATGATGCTAAAATTAGGGTTTAGAGCCATTTCCTTCAGGGAAATCTCAAAGAATTTTTCAATCATTGTTTTAGGGAGGATATGAGCTGCATATATGGATGAGTACACTACATGATGGTCATGTTTCAGGCACTTCAGGGTATGTCATAGGGAAGTGTGGGAGGCATGACAAAATATTGTGTAACAATGAGAACAAAAGAAATGTTAATCATGATTTCATAGAATCTAACGTTAGATTGAAGACCCACCATATTCTAAAGATAGATATGAGGAAATTTGATGGCAAGGATCCTATAACTTGGATACTATAGATGGAGCAATATCTTGATTTACATGATGTGCAACCGCCACAAAAGGTATATAGTGCATCTTCATATTTAGAACTAAATCAATTTGTATGGTATAGAGGTCTTTATTCTCATAAACCACTTTTCGCCTGGTCAATATTCATGGAGGAAATGATAGCTCGTTATGAGGATACAAAGAGCAACACCTTCTTTAGCCAATTAATAAATCTAAAACAAAAGGGTTCAATGGTGGAGCACATTAAGGACTTCCAAAAATTGAATATAAGGGTAAATGATATTCCAAAGGAGCATAGGATTGATGTCTTGATAGGGACTTCAAAGGATAACATCCAACATGAGGTTCATCTTTGGGAACCTAATTCATTGGAGAAGGCATTTAGGTTGGCAAGAAAAGTAGAATGAAAAATTATTGCGACAAGGAAATATACCACTCACAACTACAAATACAGACGTGTTGTCGATCCTATCCTTCCACAACCTACAAGGTTGACACCACAACAATTAGAGGAAAAAATAGCAAAATAACTTTGTTACAGTTGTGATAGAAAATACACTAAAGAAGAAATTATTTGACATAGAGAGGCAAGAGGAGGAAGAAAAGGAACAAGAAACATCAAAAGAACAGGATATACACCAAGAACGAACCCCAGAGAAAGAAGAAATGAATCTGACCATATCTTGTAATGCATTGATAGGAATTACCACTCCTCAAACTCTCAAGGTAGAAGGAAATATCAAGAACAAAAAGGTAATAGTGTTGATTGATTTGGGCAGTACCCATAATTTTATTCAGTGTAAGATAACCAGGAATTGAATTGCTTCCTATATCCAGAACTAGAGTGTGAAGTAATGGTTGCAAATGGAGGAACCATAAATTGCTTTGGAAAGTGCTATAATATTAAACTATCCATGGGAGAATATGTATTGAATAGTCCAATGCTTTCTATTCCAATGGGTGGTGTTGATGTTGTAATAGGAGTCCAATGGTTATAGTCTTTGGGGACAATAGATTTCAAATTTCAAGAACGTTTCTTGAATTTTTTTGGGGAAGGAAAGGAATTTGAATTAAGGGGTATCACAAGGAAACCAGGAAACATAATAATCTCTAATGGCATGACAAAGCTTCTAAAAAAAGAACAATGGGGCGTAATTTCTCAATTATGTTCACTAGAGGTTCAAACAGTGAAATCATCGATTTCTCTTGATCTCTAAAAAGACTTGGACAATCATTCTAAGGTTCAAGTAGTGGAAGATCACATTGAGCATTAACAACATGTTCTCCAGCTCTTAAAGGATAACCTCACTTTGGCACATAATCGAATGAAACAACAAGTATATCAACATCGCAATGAAATAAGTTTTTTTGTAGGTGACTTGGTATTTTTATGGCTACAACCATACAAACAAATGTCCCTCAAGCAAGCTAAGAAGGATAATTAATTATCACCAAAGAACTATGGTCCTTACAAGGTGCTGCAAAATATTGGTACTATGGCATACAAATTGGAGTTTCCTGCACCTTCCCGAGTGCACCCAGTTTTCCATGGTTCATGCTTAGATAAGGTTATAGGTGACAAGCTCCTAGTTCAAACAATATTGTCAGAACTTGACGAGGAAGGAAAAATCATTTTGGAACCTGAAGAATTCATGGAATCAAGAATCTGACAACTATGCAATCAATCATTTTCAGATTATCTCATCGAGTGGAAGAAATTACCCATTGAAGATTCCTCATGGGAGAATGAAAACTTTATACAGAAGAATCCATAACTACTGAAGCATTGAGGACAACACTTTTTTAGAGGAGAGGGGCATGCTAGGTCACTACACTATTAGTGTATCCCCTTATTGTATTGTTGTGCCCATGTAGTCCCCATATTATTATTATTGTGCCCCATAGAAGCCCATTATATGAATTAGAGTTGGTCATTGTGGACATGGCTAGGTTTATTTTTTAGGCAAATTATCACTACACTAATTTAATCACATGGATCCATGACAAGCCATTCTAGAGTACCATGCTATATTATAGTCAATTTTGAAAGGGTCAATTTTATAGGTATGTGTTTTCTAATCTAGGTAGATTCTTGATTGAATATAGTCGTGTAACAATAAATAAGCTAATATTTTGGAAATATATTGTTCATTGAAAAGGCATTAGATTCATTTATTGAAATATATTTTTGAAAAATATTCCGAAAATATATTTTAAAAATGTCATTTGGGAATCATATACCTTGATTTTGGGATTAAGCTAATTCTTGAAATTTGTATTATGTGGATGTTGTGCCTTTTGATAAGAAGGTGATTTTAGGAATTACATTATTTTAATTGTTGAATTTAATTACAGTTTGGGCTAGGGTGATGTAGCAACACAGTAAATGTTGCATGAGGTGGCTTTTAAGTTGGATACAAAAATAAGCACCTGGTTACTAACTTGAGCCATTGACTCATTTGGGCCATGAGGTTCAATGAGGTTAGTGAACCTCAAAAAATATTTTAGGTTCGATGAACCTTGTGACATAGATTTGGGATAGTGTAAGAAATAGACATCTAAATAATTTGTAGGAAACAAACAACAAAATTATTTAGATGTCTATATAACAAAAAAATACTTACAGGATGTTAGATGATCCAAAAATAATTTATTATCATAGGTTATAAAATTGAAATAAAATAATTATTAATTTAAGAAATTAAATTTAGTAATTATTATTCTAGAATGATTAATTATTTAATGGAGACAATTAGAATTAGTATATTGTTGTAACAAGATATGACTCTCCAAATGTGTCCGTATCTTAGGCTCTATTTTAGGAGATTGTTAGCTTAGTTGGTTTGAATAGCATTTAATGTAAATGTGACACTTGTTATTATAATAAGTGATCCATAATTAGAGGTAGTTTAAGACATGGAGCTTACAAATAGCTCATTGCAAGAGTGTTGGTTTGTTCGGGTGTAAACTCTTTGGCAAAATCAATTATGTAATTATTTTTTTTGATTAATAAAATTATGTGTCTGAGGACACTTCTGCCATTATTGTGGTATCAGAGCTCCAGTAATGCTATAGTGGATGTGAAGAGGAGATTCCAGCTCTACAAGCACATGGAAAACTCCATTAATTTGGCCAGTTAATATTTGGTATGCAATGTATTGATTTGGTATCTATGTTTTTTCTGGAAAAGAACTTTCATCATATAATTAATTTTAGATTTTTAAATCTAAAAATCACTTTCTTTATTATCCCCCTATTTTTTCATGAAAATTTATATCAGTACTACACTTACCACAGTAATCAGTGTAAAGCTTTGTTTCTTGTGCTACGAATTTGTGTTGGATATTTAATGCGTATATAGCATTATTCGAGTCACGAGTTTACACGCCCTTTGAAATATGCGAGCACAACCTCCAGATTTTGAGGAGTAGTTCTGAGCATGTATCCCTCACCAGCGGGCTCAGGCAGATGAAAGAGATATGAGATTTAATGTTTTGTACATAGAGTAGAAGTGTGTTTGTTTTATGTTCTGTATGACTGCGTGTGGAAAGAATTTCTATGCGAGTGTGAGAACGTTTATGCTCAAATCCTCAATCAGTTCGCAAGAAATAATATGGAGATCAAAGAGCGAAGAAATTAGCTCCTTTGTGGTTAAATCCGAGTACAATCCCTCTGCAAATTCGAATTTGGGGATGACGGCAGTATTATTCCATGCATTAATGGTTTCTCCCTGACGAATTTCAGGAACCGTTGATGCAGCGACAGAATCATAATGCAGGAGAATTCTAACCAGATGTGGTCTCTATAGTCCCCTTAACCTAACCGCTTCCATCCGAACCTGATTTCTCTGGTCCTTCTCTGTTTCTCAGAAAATTTTCAGAAAAATTCAATATATTTTGCTGCGCTCTGAAATACTGGCTTCTCGGATCGGCTGCGAGTCCTCGCATCTTCGGCTAGGGGGTTTAGTGGCCGGGTGTTCTGGTTCTTGCCCTCCAAAGGTCGCACAATCGAGAGACTTGGCAATGTAAAGTTGGATGGATAGGGATAGCCGTATTTACCGATCTTTTTCCACCATTGGGGTTGGAATAGTTGATGCGAGGGTCACATGAAAATGAGCTCTGAAGGTTTCAACAAACATACACGAGATATAACACCCTCCCACAGAGGTTCTTCAAGTAAAAAATGACTGGGCAAGTACTGCAATCTAGTCGGTTCCCTGCGAAGCAAAATTTTCAAGTTCTTGAGGTAAGTCAAAAAAAAAGGAGGCAACACTTCCAACGAATAGACACTGATTGCCAAAGCTTCTAAATTGTATAGATTCCCAATCTAGCTGTGCAATTCTTTTAAGTTCGCTCCAGCGATGTGTAATTCTTTTAAGGACTGTTGATGTTTGAAAGTGATTTTTTTTTTGGGAATTATTATTTGTAAATGCTTAGGGGAGTAAAAATTTTTGGAGCAATAAGGTGATTTGTAATTTTTTTTTGGAGTAATAAGGAGTTTTTAATTTGTCAACTGGAGAGATAAGGTGTGTTGGGTGATTTGTTTTTAAGAAGTTCTTTGGGATCATCACATTGTAACTCAAAGTAATTTTGCTTTGAGGGGGGGTAACTTTTTTTTTACCAAGTTTTGCAAGAACATCATTGTAAAAGTCAAATTTTGAAAGTTGCCCTGTAATTTTTGAGAAATTGACTAGAGCCAAGTGAAAAGCTCAGTCATTTTTCTCCTACTTATACGACTATACGAGGGTCAAGGCCAAGCCCCGATAGATCGTGTTTTTTGCGTGGTGTGTTGTGTTGTCCATCTTATCATTTTTTTTTTCTGATTCTTGGTGCGAAGCTTCAACGATACAATGTCTAAGTGGATTAATTTGTTTTCTAATTCCGACAAACTTGAAGGCACAAAATCGTATAAAACATGGCATCGTCTCATCGAAAGCACTCTCATTTACAATGAATTATGGCAGGGTATATGTGATGGAGATGTTAAGCCGAATAAACCCACAGATGCAGCTGCAC
>APFE030170842.1:8983-35610 GCA_000404065.3 Pinus taeda | reverse complement strand
AAAACTTTTGGGAAGAAGAAGAAAGTTGGTGAAGATGTTTTTCTCACAGAGGCCAGCACTAGTAAGTCATCAGCAGACAGTTCTCGAGGCAGAGGCAGAGGGAATCAGAATCAAGCAACACATAATCGAGGTCGAATTCAAAGCAGAGGAAACAATTTTAACAGAGGAGGAAGAAATAATTTTCAAGGTAGAGGAAACAATCAAGAAAGAGGCAATTTTCAAGGACAAGGATATAATAATCAAGGTAGAGGACAATCTCAACATAGAAGTCAAAGCAGAGGCAGCGGACAATCTTTAGGAAGAGGAAGAGACTTAATTCAAATTGTGTGTCGAAGATGTAACAAAGTTGGCCATTATGCTGAAGATTGTTGAACTTCACTTAATAAAATTCCCAAGTTTCAGCAGCATTTAGCGCAATTTGCCAATGATCAAGATGAAGATAACTCAGAATATGTTTTTACTTCCTCGCCAACATCACAAATTTCATCCCATATTAGAAGTGACTATGAAGATGCCTGGATCTTGGATTCCGGGGCAACTCAGCACATGACTTGTCGACGTGATTGTTTCTGGAATTTTCAAGATTGCCAACTTAATTCCATTTTTCTTGCTGATGATACAAAACATACTCCTTATGGCAAAGGAGAAGTAAAAGTTTTTCTCCCTGGAATTGGAGAAAAAATGATTTCCAATGTATGGTATGTACCCAATTTTAAGAAAAAATTGCTCTCTTTAGTCACGATTCGACAAGCAGGACATCAGGTGATTATGGAAGATGGTTTAGTGAAAATTAATTCAGTGAAACAGAACTTGAAAACAATCATGACAGGTTATGAAGATGGAAAACTGTTACGGATGAAAGGGACAGTTATTCCAAGGCATTCTGATTTTGCAGGGGCAGTGACTACAGGTATTTCACCTATAAGACTATGGCATGTAAGATATGGACATTTGAATTTTGAGAGTCTTTCTCAATTGCAGAAACAATGAATGGTTAAAGGACTTCCCACTTTCAAAAGGGAAAATGCAAAATGTGAAACTTGCATTTATGGCAAACAAAATAGAGAAAGTTTTCCAACAAGTTCATGGCGTGCAAACAGGCAGCTACAACTAGTTCACAGTGATGTTTGTGGACCACTACAAACTTCCTTTGGTGGATGCAAATATTTCTTACTATTCATTGATGATTTCAGCAGAATGACTTGGGTTTATTTTTTGAAGAACAAGTCAGAAGCATTTGGTAAGTTTAAAATTTTTCGCCAACTTGTTGAAAATGAAGTCAGAGAAAAGATAGGTACTCTCAGGACAGATAATGGGGGAGAATTCACTTCAAATGAATTCAAAACTTATTGCAGTGAAAATGGCATAAGACGACATCTTACTAATGTTTACACTCCACAACAAAATGGAGTAGTCGAAAGAATGAATCGCACTTTGTTAGGAATGGCGAGATCCATGTTAACTTTCAATAGGTTAAGTCCAACATATTGGGCGGAAGCAATTCATACAGTTGTCTACTTGAGAAACAGATCTCCAACTGCTTTTTTAGACGGAATCACACCTTATGAAGCTTGGTTTGGTTTCAAACCTCGAGTTAAACATCTTAGAGTTTTTGGGTCGGTTTGTTATGCCTTAGTTCCGAAAGAAAAACGAACAGAGCTTGACTCAAGAAGTTTAAAATGCACAATGATTGGCTATTCTGATGAGAAGAAAGGGTATCGTCTTTTGACCAATGGAAAATTCATTGTGAGCAGGGATGTCATTTTTTATGAAACTGAGAGTAAAAGTGCTGAAGAAATTGAAAATCTTCTTCACAAGTTAGAAACTAAAGAAAGTAAAAGAAATGGAAAAATGCAAAGTCAACCAACTTCACCAAATTGGTATGAACTTGATTTTCCTTCCTCTGAAGATGAGTCATCCAGTCCATCTACATCAACAACATCATCTGGGTCTTCTAGCAGTTCATCTGCATCTCCAAGCAGCAGCAGTTCTTCTGACAATGATTCTCCACATTCTTCACCTAAACGACGAACATCAGTTTATATTAATCCTCTTTACAATGATGGAGAGTTTACAGAAGCACAAACAAGTGAGCACCAACTACCAAAATGGGCAGTTCAACTTTTGAAAGATGTAAAGCCTGATGAGCAGAATAAAATAGGCACTCGAAGGGCATAGAAGTGAAGGCAATTTTGCCTTAATAGCAAATGATTTTACTGAACCTTCCACATACAAAGAAGCGGTAAAACTTAAAGAATAGAAACAAGCTATGGTTGAAGAATATCAGGAAGTAATTGATAACAACACTTGGAAACTTGTTGATTGTCCAGCAAATGTTAAACCCATAGGATGCAAATGGGTTTACAGAATTAAGTATAATCAGAAGGGAGAACTTGAAGAGACTATACAGATAACAAGCAACATAGCAAGAACACATCATGAATCATGAACAAGATCCATAGCAAGAACACATCATTGAACCATGCTTATAACCAAATTATAACCACAATATAATCCATGACAAACCAACCATAAGATCAACATAATAACTAGTACATGTGCTCATTGATTACAATAAGAAAATGACTCATATTAACATGTGCAAAATCCAACCAAGTGAGGTACTTCCACATACCACTCAACCATGATAGATTAGGTTGAACCAAATCTCTCTTTTATCCAATCACCCACGTGCCATATTCCAAGCATGAATGTGGGTTCATATGGGTTAAACCAAAATAGAACCAACTAGGGCTTACAAAGGCCAAACCACCTCAACCCTCAAAGTTGAGGTGGATTTTTCTTTTGTGAAAAGAGAAAAGAAAATTTAGTTTTTTCTTTTTTAGTATCTTAAACAGAGGTTTAACCACCTTATCTAGCATCTCCACCTCCACCTCCTCTCTAATTATTCAGAAAAACATGGAGAGAATTGTCAAAAACCAACATATAGTTATATTTATTAAACATAAAATACTACCAAATCCAACGCAAAGGTTGATTTCTCACCCAATGTTGCACACCTCTAGATCAAAAACGCTAATCTTTGTGACCTGAGAAAGTGCATTTCTCCAACTTTCAATGATGATAGAGTCATTCACAGCTTCTCTTCCTGTGTTTGAGGTTCACGAGTTTTCTTCTTTGCCAGATTTTGTAGATCTTGAGCATATTTTCTATTTTTACCCTCTTCGCATCGAACATCAGGAGGGCAAGACACCATAAAATATAAGAATGATATGAGCCCCTTTCTGCAACATTTATAGGAGCTCATCTAGGCACCAATTTGATTCAACATATCCACGAGAGAAGATCACCACATGGACATAGGAAATGTTGATAACTTTCATTATTTGAGAGGGAAAATTATATCTGTTGCATCTCTTCCTTATCCAGAAAGGTACTTACTCTATTTGAGAGAAGGTGAACATAGAGAGACCTAGCAAACGTTTTCTTCATATCAAGACCTCTGTGGTTTATAAACACTTCGTACCACTGATTGTTGTTGGAATGATGAGTGGTGGAAGCAGAGATAGTTACAAAGGAGGATGCAACCATTGCAAATTGGAAAGCATAAGTAAAAACAATAGGTGGTGATTGCTGATGCTATGGATGCAATTTGCAGAGCAGGAAATAAGTTATGGTTTTAGAAGCTCGTCGAAATTGTGGAGAAGAATTGGTGTGCATCGGTATCCTTTATCAAAAACATTAAAACCTACCACAATAGTGTATATCGAGTTATTTTATATTTTTAATTTTAATTAAAAACGACATTGTCCCAAGCAAGGTTGGAATTTAGATTTCTCTTTACCCTTCATACAATTATTTTTTGACGTTTTGGGCCTTTATGCTTCCCGTTAAGAAATATTATGTTTAAAATTTTTCCCTTCAAGAATGATGTTCTCATAATAAATTAACCCTTCACCAATAAAGACTTGATTAAAAAAATACCCTTCAATAGCATAATTATGTTAAACATTTTCACATATTTATCATAAGGAAAAAACAAAATGACCAATGTTCTTTTTCTCTATGTGGCATCATTATAATTACTTAGTATTGGTCAACCACTTTGTTTTTCACTTGAAACAAGATACACCTAGTATTACAATAATATATATATATATTAAAGATATAATATATATAATATATATATATATATTATAATACTAATATATATATATTATAATATATATATATTCTATATATATAAATAATGTTATAGTGGTTAAGACTCAAATAAACATAGTCTAAATGTATATTATAACATTTTTCTAGATATATTTCTAATTAAAATTTTCCAAATTTAGTTTAAATTTATAAAAATACAAAAAATGGATAATCTATAAAATTAAAAATACCTAAAATAGAATCATCAAATTCATTCATATTAAAAAAATATAATAATAAAAATTAAAAATTATATTATTAAATTTCAAATGGAATTTTTAAACGATAAATAACAACAAACACTCTTATTGATCCAAGAGGCTCATTCTATAGCTCAATATGAGGGGGATGTGTAAGTTTGTCTGTCCATTTGTCCGTCGAGTTGACACGTGACTCTTTAAAAAAAAAAATCTATGCTCTAAATAGAAAATAATGCCAACTATAATTAAAAGAATGAATATGTTGTAAAGTAATTAAAAATTTGCACATGAACAAATTTGATCCCTTTGGGCTCATCTTAGATTTGTACTTAAGATGGATATATGTTGGTTGAGCCGAGAGGCTCATTCTACAACTTAGTATAAGGGGGATGTGTAAGTCTGTCTGTCTATCCCTCCGTCGAGTTGACACACGCCTCTTTAAAATAAAAATAAAAATTATGCTCTAAATAAAAAATAATGTCGACTATTATTAAAAAAAATATTATTGCTATAAAGTAATTAAAAAATTGCACTGAAAAAATTTGATCCCTCTTGACTCATCTTAGATCCATACTTAAGATGGATCTATGCTGGTTTAATCTGGTATTTCTTTGTCTGAAAAAATGCCTTGAAAATATTTTACATGTTGCATAATTTTCGATATGTTTTCGTCCTTATATTAGAGAATTATTATCTTCATATTTTCTTTAAAAGCATGTGTTATTTTTAAATCTTATTTGCAATAAGTTAAAGCAAATAGAATATCTAGAACACTAAAATGGGAATTGTGGGTCTTTCTCTGCTTGTGCAAAGACACGCTCACACACATACATGTCAAAGATACTTTCTTGTTATCTTAAGCTTTTGAGAACTCATGCTTAGGAATTATGCTGGTTTCAAAAATCCTTTGCATCCCTGTTTCATATAACTTCAATTTAACTCAGGGAAGTTCTTTGCACTCTCTTGGTATGTACACTTATAGCTGGTCTGTAAACCTCTCTATGTTTTTGAATTGTATTATGTACAGTGCCTTGTGTTTTTCTTTCCTTCTAAAGATTAATTACTATTAAATTCCAAATGGAATCTGTAAAAGGATAAAATGACAATAAACACCAAATTAAAACAAAATGGCCTCGCAATTAAAGGGAAAACCTACTCCACCAAACATCAACATAGTAAAATAAGGCTCATTACTACAACATTGCCAACTTCATAACCATTAAAAGGGTTAGTCATATATGATTCTAAATAGCAACAACTCCCCAAGTGCGGCCATTGGAAAAAACCAAAATCTAATGAATGTAATTCTATGTGCATATATCATTGGAGATTGTGGGTCTCTTAAAAGGGTTAATAAGCAGAGAACATGTAACAACAAAAACTCATTAAATCACACCACCTACAACTGTTGTTTACAAAGAGATAAAGAATGAAACTTAATAATAAAAAAAGATTTTAGAGAATTTAAATTCATTAAAAGCATTGAAACTCACTCAATAAAAACAAAAATGTTTGTCCTTCAAAATGTTCACTTCTCTTATTTATAAAAAATAAAATGATAATAAATATAAAACTCACCACCTACATGCAATCTTTGGAAAATATTAAAATTTGTGTTTTATTAATGAGTTTAAGGGTCTAGTTTTGAGAAAAATATATTCAAATTCAATTAATGAAGTTAAAGGGAAATTTAACCTGGGGTTCTCGTAAAAATTGAGTAATGTTGTGGACAACATTCGATGCATTCAAGAAATATGTTCGTGATCGCGGATTGGAGAACATGTGGATCGTCGGGTATTCCCTTGGGACAACCATGGCAGTGATCGTGGGCAAGCAGATGGTAGAGGAGGGGCAGTTCCTTGAACCTCATCTCTTTAATCAGCCCTTCGTGTCAGCTCTTGTGGACATAATAATGGACAAAAAGGTCAAGCAAGGAATTCACATCACAACCACCCTAGTGGCTATCGAAATGGCCTTGGCGTTCAAAGAAAAGTGCAACCCCACAGAGTCCCATAACGCCTTCTTCGCCCTGCGCTCGTGAGTTCCCAACGTCTATGTTAAGCCTTGGCATTCAAAGAAAAGCGCAACCCCACAGTGTCCCATAATGCCTTCTTCTCCCTGCGCTCGTAAGTTCCCAACGTCTATGTTAATTTGAAGGAGGATTTATGTTCAAGTTATGTAAGGTATTTTGGCAATCACAAGATGATGCAGCAAATCGGTGTCGAAAGCATTGCGATCTTTCGGCGCACCACTCATTTAGTGATTGTGTTATGTTTGTGTTTGTTTGGGGTGGATTCAAAGGTGTTGCATCTCATTCCCTTTGCGAGGCTTGCAGTTAGTTTGGTATCGACACCGGATCGCAGGAGGGCACACAGGATCCATAAATGGTTGGAGCTAGATGTCAGAATTCAGTGCAGTGAATGCATGATTCCAGAAGGATTTTAGCAATGATTCTTGCACCGATTTGGCACAAGGATATAAGATGCTTAAGGAGTTGCATAAGTGTTGAATTTTTTTTTTATCCATGTGTTCATTAGTGCAATAAGCATACATATGTATACATTTCTTATATTTCCATATGAATTTCATAACTCTCATTTGTTTATGGAAATTATGGGCTGGTAGTCTATTCATGACAATAGTTAGTGATAGGTTGAGCATTTGTTGTAAGTTAGCTCTTGAATTATGGTCAAATTGAATTTGCTATGCATAGGAGAGAATAATTAATTAATGGTTTTGTAGAATAAAATGAGATGAAGGGAATTGACTTCTTCAGAATTGTTAAAAGTAGTGAAATATATATATATATATATATATATATAATATATAATATATATATATATAATAACCCCAATATGAAAAGGTATTTATAAATTACTAAGAGTTAGCTGAAGGTGTCAAGAAAGAATACACAGAAGTACTTGAGAGGTCGTTGAGAGCACGAACTCTTTCAAGTAGATGTCTATTCTATATTGATACAAGGTTATCATAATGTTATAACTTTAGTTGAGATGAAAGTGTGAAAATTTAGAGATGAAAATCATGTTGAAAAGTGGGTTTGCTTCCCAAGTTTGTATTATAAATATTTATTTATGTTTATGGCTATGATTATTTTGTTTTGTTGTTATGATATTAATCATAATGGTTGTGATTTTATAATTTTAACTTTTATATATTAAACATTTGTAGTTTTAAAATATATTATTATATTTCTCATTTAGCGTGATATTTGAAAATTATTTATTTATTTATTTATTATGTTTTATTATTACTATTTTATTTTGTGTTTAATTCTTTTAAAAGCACATGGATTTATGGTGGTTCACGGGGTGTAGAATTGATGCCGATGTGAAGGTCACTGGTTTCTAGCCATATTAAGGGTCAGTGTGTCCCAAGCTGGGTTGGATCCTCAAGTGATCTTGTGATCCAAGATCTTTTGCTTATAGATGTATTAAAGAATTACATGCATAAATTGTAGCTTAAACATAGAAATTTAATGTGCACATGAGAGAAGAGGAGAAACACATAAAAGCATGAAAGAAGACAAGAGACTTGATAACAGAGTCCATCCAATTTGGACTACATCTCCGAGCCCTGCTCAATCAATGGGGAGGCCTTCATTCATTAAGTGGCATGAGAAAGAAGAGTACGATCATCATTTACAAAAAAAGAGTATTATACCTCCATTCTGGAAAATGGCCAAAAAATGGAGAGCTCTATTACAGAAACTGGCATCACCATTGAGTTCATGTTGTCGAGAGGTCCAAAATCAATATAAAACTTGCCCAATTTTGACACTAGACCAAAACTGACCCCCTGGAAAATGTGCTCAGGCAAGGTTCCACCCCCTGTCATAGGTCTGTTCAGGGTTTTTCCACCTGCAAATCATGTGTCTTGAAGTACGTGCATGCTCCTCCCCCCTGGTGCACTGTGCAAAAAGGCTTAAATATTAACTTGTGGGTAGAAAGTCCAAAGAGGATTGTTTGGCGTGATGGTTAAAATAAGAAAGTTGTTGAGGAGGGGTCGAGGGATCAAATCTCACCCTTCCCCTTTTTATCATATAATTGTTACATAGTTTATTTGGGAGGCGGGTCTGCCAGTCTCGGCGGCCTGCTCCCCCTATTTCTGCTAGTGTTGTAATATTTGGGTGAGGTGGAGGGGCGACGGGGTTAATAACCCGCGCCCCCCACCATATTTAATACGATTGTTGTGTGGGCTCCAGGGTGGCAGGGTCATGGTCGCCCACCCCACTTAAAATAACCACCAACCCTTTTGGGTTTTTCCAGAACCTTAGGCATTAGAAGACAAATTAACGTACCCACAAATTTGCCCAGAACGTTGGCCAGATTCCGGTGTCAGGTTCTTGTTAAATTGTGCCCTTCTTAAGCCTGCCATATGGGTAAGTCAACCCACAAATTTGACTACTTCTATCTTCTTCATGCAGACTCGGATTGGAGTGTTGTTCACACCATTGGAATCAGGGCGATGAGCACTTCGATCTGATGCCAAGTCAATTGACTTTCTACCACTTTGAATTTTGAGCCATTTTCATGCCCCTGGTGTCTAGAGATCCACATAGAACAATCCTCCCCATTGAGGAGCTTTTGGACCACCAAAAGCTTTATCAGTCAATTGGCAAGTGAGGGAATTTTTCCCTCACTCTTTCTTTTTCCATCCATTTTGCCTTGTTAGGGTGCATCCCCTTGAAACCAACTCGAAGGTATTCCGCATCTCCCCATCGTGAAGTCCTGGTTCTTCTGTGAAGGATGATATCTTCAGGAAACTCATCGAGATACTCTGGTGAAAAATCATCAACTGCAGGAACTGATCCTACCTCTTCGGTGCCCATAATCAATGGTGGCTCATAAAGCTTTAATTTTTCCACATTCACTATGGAATATGTTTGCATATATGTTGGCAAATCGAGATGAAAGGAATTGTTTCCAATCTTCTCCAAGATGGTGAATGGACCATACCAGATTGGTCACAACTTCTTCCCGCCTTCATTCATTCTGTCCTTGCTGATATGGAACCACACTTTGTCACCCACTTGGAAATGATGGTCGACTCGGTGTTTATCATGTGAGCCTTGTACCAGGCTTGACTTTTCTCCAACTGCTCCTATATTGCTTGGTGAATCAACTAGATCATTGAATGAACCACTGCACTTTGTCCCTGTCATCATGTCCACTAGAGTCATCTTACCTTCCAAAGACAATATCAAAAGGATCTTTGTGCAGGTATCCAAAACATGTCTCAAATGGTGAATGATGCATAGATGAGTGCACTTCTCGATTGTAAGAATGTTGCACATATGGAAGATGCTCATCCCACAACTTAGGATGTTTTCCACAATAGCCTTGCGACAAGTGTACCACAGTGCAATTGACAACCTCTATTTGTCCGTTAGTCTGTGGATGAAATGTCGTGGTTCTTTTCAACTTGGTGTCCATCATCTTCCACAAGCTGGTCCAAAACTCTCCAAGAAAGCGAGAGTCCCAATCTGACACAATCAATGTGGGCAACCCAAAATGGACCCAAACATGCTGAAAGAAAAGATAAGCAGTCTGCTTTGCAGTGATATGCTTTTTACAAGGCATTAAAGTACACATCTTACTAAAACAGTCAACGAGGACATACAAATAGTCGTGACTTTTTATAGACAAAGGAAAACCTCCTACAAAATCCATCGACACACTTTCCAATGGATGACTCAGAATAGGGAGTGGTGTGTAGAGCCCGAGTTTTCTATTAGAGGGCTTTGAAACAGAACACATCACACATCCCTTTACATAGTGAGTTACAACGTTCTTCATATGAGGCCAAAAACAAAATATTTGTACATGAAACAATTTTTTTTCAAGACCAAAATGACCAAACACAAGGGAGGTGTGGGCCTCCTCGATTACATGTACCATTTCCGCTGTGGGTATGCACAATTTTCCAAGGTGATACAACAGTTTCCCCTGCAAGTGATAGATGTCCACCTGTGAACCATGGGTTAGTTTTGCATAAATCTCCTTAAAGTCATCATCGTTAGCATATTGTTTTGCATACCTTTCAAAAGATAATGAAGCATTATGCAAAATAACAAAAGAAGAAATAGGAGGGTGAGATAGCATATCAGCCACTTTGTTGCTAGTGCCCTTCTTATACTTTATTACCAGATGAAACTGCTAAAGAAAACCGATCCACCTGAAATGATGAGCTTGTTGCAACATGGTTTGTGACTGAAGATACTGCAAGGGCTGATGATCCATATGGATGATGGTCTCCTTGCCAATCAGGTAGTGTTTCCACTTTTTCACACTCTGTACCAAGGCATATAACTCCTTGTCATAAGTGGGATATTTTATCACAGCCTGAGAGAACTTCTCTGAATGGTAACATATCAGATTCTTTTGCTGCATCAGTACAGCTCCCATGGCATATCCGCTGGCGTCTGTCTTGATCTCAAATGGCTACTGGGGATCTGGTAAGGCCAAGACTGGTGTGGTGCTGATATTTTCTTTCAATGCTTCGAAGGACTTCTACTTCTTTCCTCCCCATTGAAATACTTGCTTTACACTCGACAATGTGTGTAAAGGTGCTGCAATAGTAGAGAAATTGGCAATAAATCTCCTCCAATATTGTACTACACCCAAAAGTTGCGAACCTTGGTTACACTAGTAGGCTTAGGCCAATTTACAATTTCTTCAACTTTAGAAGGACCAATTTTTAACTGACCATGACCAACAATATGACCTAGGTAAACCAAAGAGGTTTTCCCAAACTCACACTTTGACAATTTTACATAGAGTTTTTCTTTTTTCAATACATCAAGCACTTTCTTTACCTGGCATGCATATTCATTCCAACTTTTACTAAAGACAAGAATATCATCTAGATATACAAGAACAAATTCATCAATGAAAGGCCTGAAGAGATCATTCATGGCCCTCATGAAAGTGGTTGGAGCGTTGTAAAGTCCGAATGGCATGACCATCCATTCAAACAACCCTTGTTTGGTCTTGAAGGCGGTTTTCTACACATCCTACTCTACAATTTAGACCTCGTGATAACCACTATGCAAATCCAATTTCTTGAAATAGATAGCATTCTTTAACTGATCTAGTAAATTATCAATGCGTGGGAGAGGGTAACGATTTTTCACCGTGATTTTGTTTAGTGCTCGGTAATCCATGCACATCCTCCATGTGCCATCTTTCTTTGGCACTAAGACAATTGGTGAGCCACATGGAGAATTGCTCGGTCTGATGACCCCTTGGTTCAATAGTTCCTGCACCTATTTTTTTATCTCCTCCATCTCAATAGTGGACATCCTGTACATGCCAATATTTGGTAAAGGAGCGTCATGCTACAAATGGATCTCATGTTGGATTTCCCTCTTCGGAGGTAATCCCCTTGGTTCCTAAAACATCTCATCATAGTTAGAAATTAATTCACATAATTCCTTTTTATGCACATGATCACAACCATGGAAAGCATCGGATAATTATGCATCTTTACCCCTTACAACCATAAGCATGCAACCCTTACTGGAATTCACCAACCTCTTCATTTTTCCTGCACTGACAAGGCTAGCATTGATTTTAGTTTGATGAGCCCTTACAATATATTCTACCCCATCTTTTGTGATTTGGTATTTGTTTTCATGACAGAAGAAGATTGCTTTTCTATCATATAGGTATGGACTCCCTAACACCATGCCACAGATATCTAATGGTATCACATAAAGTTCTACCTCATCCACTGACTTACAAGTGATCACAAATTTAACCTTGCACTACTTAATTACATTCAATTTTTCATTATCATGTATCCATCCAAGCGGGTAAGGTTTTGGATGTGGTTTGGTTTCGAAGCCTAGCTTATTTACCAAGGATTCTAAAATTAAATTTTCTTGGGATCCGGTATCAAATAGAGTTTCCACTTTTGTATGATTTATGACAGCTCTAATATGAAATAACTCAATTCTCTTTCGTTCATTAGGAAGAGACTCATCTATTGAACTAGTGCCTTCATGTGATTCAGAATTAACATGAGGTGTAAGAGTATCTTTTGCTCCTGCTGTTCTGATCAATGCTTCATCTCCAGAATCAGATCCAAGGTCTTGTTGCACAGTTGCTACTATCTTCTGCTTGCCTTTTCCTCCATACTTCCTTGGTCTCTTTTCTGGGTACAGTTTCCAACAATGATCGTCGTCATGACCCTCCTTTTTGCAGTGAGTGCATTAAGGCCTTTATCCTTCATATTTCTTGGTTGATGTCGTCCTCTTATCCTTTCCTTTTCCTTTCACTTTGGGTTTTCCATTTGGAGGTTTGAAAGGTGGTTTCTTGAAATGATCATATTTTTCATTTTTTCCCTGTTCTCAAGATGACTGGCCTTTACACTGGCCGATTCAATAGTAGTTGGTTCAAACAATAATAATGAATGTCTAATCTAACTATGTAGTGATCCAGTATACTTAGTTACTACTTCAGGTGATTCAAGTGCAATGCCCAAACTAAGTGTTTGTTTTCTAAACTCCTCAGTAAAGCTTTGAACATCCTAACCTCTGCCTTGCCTTAAGTATTTCCAATCCATTAAGGATTTTTGCTTATAACTCAAGGGATAAAATTGTTCCTTTAATTTAGAAATGAAACTCGGCCATGAGGAAAGAAGATTACCCACACTCTTACTACTTCGCAATTTGCTCTCCCACCAAATGAGAGTGGTGCTACTCAACCGAAGAGACGCTAGCTGGATCTTTGCCTCATCCTCTTTGATTTGCTGAATCCTGCAGTAGATTTCAATCTGCCTAATCCAGTTATTAATATTTTTTGCATTACTTTCACCGTTAAACATGGGAAGATCAAATTTTACATCTAATTTAAAGAAAGGTTTCTTAGATGCATCCCTTGAATTTCTACGATGATGGTGATGAGAGGAAGAATAACCTTCACTGGTGGAAGGAGAAGGAGGGGGATATTCTCCACCATTTCCATGCACTAAACCTTGTTCTTCTAGATTTATTTCTTCTCCTTTATCCAGCCTTGAAAGCATCTTACCGACATTTTCTGCCATTGTATAGAAGGTTTTACAGAAATTGCACTCCTTCTCATGACGAACCTCTTCATCTGCCATGTTTCTCCTTCGATGTGCAAACCCTGCTTCGAGATCGAAAGACTTCAGTTTCCCTACACCTTTTCGGAGTTTGTTTCTTGTTAGCATATAAACATGCAATTCACATCTACAAAGACCTGCTCTGATACCACTTGATCCAAGATATTTTGCTTATAGATGCATTAAAGAATTACATGCATAAATTGCAGCTTAAACATAGAAATTTAATGTGCACATGAGAGAAGAGGAGAAACACATAAAAGCATGAAAGAAGACAAGAGACTTCATAATGGAGTTCATCCAATTTGGACTACGTCTCTGGGCCATGCTCAATAAATGGGGAGACCTTCATTCATTAAGTGACATGACCAAAAAGAGTACAATCATCATTTACAAAAAAGGAGTCTTATACCTCCATTCTGGAAAATGGCCGAAAAATGGAGAGCTATGTGTCAGAAACTGGCATCACCATTGAGTTCCTGTCGCCGAGAGGTGGAAAATTGATATAAAACTTTCCCAATTTTGACACTGGACCAAAACTAACCCCTTGGAAAATGTGCTCAGGCAAGGTTCCGCCCCTTGTTATAGGTTTGCTCAGGATTCCACCACCTGCAAATCATGTGTCTTGAAGTACGTGTGTGCTCCTCCCCCCTTGGTGCACTATGCAAGAAGGCTTAAATATTAACTTGTGGGCAGAAAGTCCAAAGAGGACCGTTTGGCGCGATGGTTAAAATAACAAAGTCGTTGAGGAGGGGTCGGGGGATCAAATCCCGCCCCTCCCATATTTACCATATAATTGCTACATAGTTTATTTGGGATGCAGGTCTGCCAGTCTCGGTGGCACACTCCCCCCATTTCTGTTGGCGCCGTAATATTTGGGTGATCTGGAGGGGCGGTGGAGTTGACAGCCGCCGCCCCACCTAATTTAATACAGTTATTAGTTTGGCTCCATGGTGGCGGGGTCATGGCCGCCCACGCCACTGAAAATATTTTTGTTTTTTTTTTCGGTGTTCCGAGGGCGACGGGGTCATGGCCTTCTGCCCCCATTTACTATATATATATATATATCTATATATATATATATATATATATATAAATAATATATATATATATATATATAAATATATATAACCACCGGCCCTTTTGGGTTTTTCTAGAACCTTAGGCAGTAGAAGACAAATTAACGGACCCCCAAATTTGCTCAGAAAACTAGCCGGATTTCGGATTCAGGTTCTTGCCAAATTGCACTCTCCTTAAGCCTGCCACATGGGTAAGTCAACCCACAACTTTGATTGCTTCTATCTTCTTCATACGGACTTGGATTGGAGTGTCATTCGCACCGTTGGAATCAGGGCGACAAGTACTTCTATCTGATGCCAAGTTAATCGACTTTCTGCCTCTTTGAATTTTGAGCCTTTTTCATGCCCGTGGTGTCTAGAGATCCACTTGGATCATCTTGATAGCTTAGATTCCACTAGGTTGCAGGTACTCATGCCATACGCCAAGCCTAATGTAATCTCTAAGAACTCATACGACTTGCCCAAAAAAAAGGGCATGGATTTATTCATAACAATATAATTCTATTTAATTAATTTGGATTAAATTAAGCTTTAACATAGTGGATTTATAAGTTGATTAAGTCTTCTTACATTTTATACAACCAAAGTAAAGATATTTTGGGGCTTTTATAATGTGTGTGTACAAAAAATTCTAAAAGGTATACTTCATATGGGTAAGCATTTCTTTCAACAAAGTAGCAAGCTTTGATAATGTGAATATTTTCCACACTCAAAAGGTTGCCCAATTTGTACCTTCGATTATTTATGCCTAATTTCTTGTGTAATATTGAAGCAAGAAAGATATTGAAAATTTGTTGAAGATCATTGGACTGGAAGGAGCCTTAGATAACTAAACCTAAAGAAAAATGGATTTGAAGCCATCTCATTGCTCAAAATTATGATATTATAGAGGGCAATCACACAAATTTGATGGTAAAAAAGGTGGTAATGGGGTGTATAGGAATGTGCATGCACACATACATGCTTGTTTTTTTATACATGTGCACATGTTTGTGAGCCTACAACCACTGCGTTCCCTAAACTACTGTGTAGGCTACCAATTCAACACCAAATCAACATGTTGTTCCTTGGGATGTGTTGGTTAGGAAACTATGCCAAGACACTAATATAACTCATAATTCCTTAATCTAAAATCTCAATTTTTTTAATAACTAAAATCTTAGGCTAATTTAATAACAAAAAGGATTACAAGTTAGATGATAGTAAAGAGAAATAAAAGGAACAAACATAAGGAGATGAAGATGTTAATACAAACAAAATTACAATTCTTATTAAGAATGAATAATATTGAGCATAAAGAGTTCAGTAGTAATATAAAATGTGTTTGAGTGAAGAGACAAGAATACCAAAGTGATTGTAATGATAATATAAAGTCATCCTAGATACTTCAAGTATCATTCATGAAATCTTATGCATTTTTCAAATAAATAAAAGCATATTTAAAATAGGGGAAGTAATATCAAATTTCTATCTTCAAAGCTTTATTTATATAGCTGAGGTCTCGAATACATAGACTAAAAATCCTTTGGGTATCCAAAAAAAGACACAATAACTTAGAAGGTTTGTGGGTTAATACAAATTGAAAAAATTGAATCTCAAAAAATTGTTAATTACAATTTATTAGTGTTCTTTCACTATTCTTGAAAAGATTTAGCCTTGATTTCAAAAAAATTTAGATCATTTGGTCTTGAGCTTTAGTTTTCTTTAATACAAAATATTTTGGTAATTATATGAGCCATTTCAACAATTTTTTAGGCTTGAATTTCCAAAATTTAAATTTGACTCTTCTAACATTTAGGATATAAAATAATAATTGTGCCAAATACACATCCATCATGCTATTCTTTTTTGATTACCTAAACTTTTTCTATTAAAGCAATTCTAGAATACCAAGCTACATTCTTTCAATGATTACTTGAAGGATAGTTATAACTAACAATTTTCTTTTTTTTATTACCTATGTATTTATTCTATTAAATCAATTCTAGAATACTAAGCTATATTATTTTAATTATTACTTCAAGGATATTTATTACTAACCATTTTCCTCCAAATTTGATGCAGGTTTTGAGTTTTTGAAGATCACCCTTTATCTTGTATCCACTTCATTCTATGTGCACACTCTATTGTACTTTATATCCACATTAGGGGCATTTTGAGGTCTAAAATGGGCTTCCTAAGGAAATTATAAAATATTAATGGAAATAATAAAATAAGATTTTATTACATCATCAAATTTTAGAGGGAAAAAGGAAATAACTATTTTTTCAACTTATCTCCCTATGGGTTTACTCAAAATTTTTCATGTATTTCTCATTTTTCGTGTAGAAGTGTTGAGGAAAAGTATGTAACATGGGTACTCCTTGGATGAGGAATTAAATTTTGTATTCAACGAGCACTCCCACTGAAAATTTGAGTATAACCTTAGGGAGATAAGTTTAAAATACGAGTTGAAAAAATAGTTCTATTATTTTATTATTTTTTAATATTTTTACTTTTTTACTCCAAAAATGGTGAATCATCCCCGATGGTTGACATCATCATCTTGAATCCTATTGGTTCTTATAAAGTTTATTTTGGTTGTACATTTTTCTTAGGAGGCCCATTTTGACCTCAAAATTCCCCTAATGGTCAATTGATAAATTTCTCATATCCACCTTTTTGTTTTTTAAATAAGCCTTTTCCTCATCAATAGATAAAATATGAGTAGTTGAATCTATGTCTATGGAATATTTGGTATTGTGATCTAGTTTTCCTTAATACAAAATCATTTTGTAGCTATATTAGATGTTTCAATAATTTTTTAGGGCTAAATTTCCAAAAATAACAAAATCTTTTGTTAACTATATTTTCTATTTTAAAAGGAGTAGTATACTTCTGAAAGGAGTTGTCTATAATGCGAATTTTTTGAAAATGATATGAAATTTCCATGGATGATCATACATCTATATTTCCATGCCAAGGGAAGCATGCCCATACACAACATGGTGAAATTACAGGGTCTTTTGATTTTCCGGTTTCTCCTCTTTCCGACTCTGTATGCATCTTTGGTGAGTGGATAGTTCCTGAGGTTTGACAATGAACAGGGGTTTCTGTCATTGTCCTATCAGACATGGAAATTAAATCATTGTGTTGGCGTGGCACAATTCATCAATCTGAAATTTGAAATTATCTGCATTCACATGAACGATTGTAATGTATCTACATTTCTGATCCCAAATTCATTTGCTACAAATATCAACAAATAGATGATATTCACTCTGATTCATTCATTCATATGATTCAAATGTGCGCCAGATTCAAATCATAGGTGATGCATTGTGGTCAGTCTAGTACAGGGTGTGTACATGCTTATGTCATGCTTTGATTCTCCTCCCAATCTAAATTACCATAATGAAACAAGCATTGATGATTTAGATAATTTCTCATATCACGTTGAATCAACCAATGTACGACCAAATAGTGCAAAATCTGAAGATGATGGGATGAAACGTGTTAACCCATCTAATCATGAGAAATTGAGATCCATAATACCTACAAATTTAGAACACACATATTTAGATCTACCAAGTTGTTCAATGCACATGCCTATTCTAAATTTGTAGGTATTCTGGATCTCAATTTCTCATGAGTAGATGAGTTAACACATTTCATCCCATCATCTTTAGAGAATGTACTATTTGGTTGTACATTGGTTGATTCAACATTATATGAGAAATTTTATAAATCATCAATGCTTGTTTCATTATGATAATTTTGATTGGGAGGAGAATCAAAGCATGTAAAAATCTCTATTTGGATTTATGGGCCCAATATAAGTGTTTCATTCAAATAAAATAAAATTCTAGGCTTTTCTGCAATAGGATTAGTGACACTAGGTAGTACATTTTCACCCAAAATAGTGTTACTCACCGACATCTCAACATTCAATACATGTTTACATGTTTAGTACAACAAACCTTCCATAATAATTTACGTACAACAACCCTTCCAAGTATAGACAATTGATTGGCTCACTAATGTACTTGGTGAATACTTGACCAGACATATTATTTGTTGTAAATGTTCTAAGTCAGTTCCAAGTGGAGCCAAAGCATGATCATTGGGTAGAAAAAAAGCATATTTTGAGATATCTACGAAGAACCATCCACTATTGCTTGGTACAATAGAAGGAATGATGTCCACCTGATTGCATATACAATTTTTGACTAGGGAGGTAGTGAGAGAGATGGAAGGAGCACTACAGGAGAATGTTTCAGTTTAGGATCTTCCATGGTCTCATGGATGAGCAGAAATTAAGATACAATTGCTTTGAGTAGTATTGAGGCTGAGTATATTGCAACCTATGAAGTAAGAAAAAACAGAGTCTGGTTAAGGAAGTTGTTATCTGACCTATTTGAAAGACCTATGGACCCTACAATGATACATTATGATAACACCAGTTGTATATGATTGTTTGAAGACCCAATATTTCATGGAAAGACAAAGCATATCAACAACAGGTATCACTATGTTTGGAAGCTAGTACAAGATGGTGTGTTGCTACTATAGTATATCTCCACTCATAAGCAGGTAGCTTACGTACTGACAAAATATCTTCCTCATAAGAAGCTTGTGTATTTGAGAGACAAGCTTGGTTTGGTTGATGTATCCTCCCTAGTTGAGAGGGATAGATAGGAACATCATTCTTCTCTCCAGTTGGGAAGACAGAATAGAGGATTGGATAAGCATATGGCATATGATACTCTCTAAGGACGTGGTAGGGCATCCAAGATGAGAGCAGTCATGGACTGGTAGTCTTTGAGGATTGGCTATCAAAGATAAGAATAGTCCAAAGAAGGTCATACTTGGTGAACACCCGGGTGGAGTATGTACCTTGAGAGACAATGATGATGGTGTTTATAAATCATTGGTCTCTCTAGCATTATGCTCTGATCTTGTGGAGAGGTACAACTGTCATTCAAGGCCTTGCTATGTGACAATGCTAGTTGGTATGATGCTAAACATATGGGTTACCAATCTGACTCTTCTTATGAGATATCTTCATATTGAGAATGTCCATGTACCTTTTATGAATAACTCTGTAGTTAAGAGGAAGTGTTGAAAAATGTGTAACTAGTTTTGGTCTTCATAAAGATGAAATGTACTTTTGATTCTTGTAAAGTGTAAAATGAAAGAAAATTATTATTATTGTTTTTGGAGCATGGGTTTCATGCTCAAGGTATTTTATTTTATAGGTCAAGCACGCATTGAGTGCTTCTAAGTTTTGTCCTAGGTCAATAAGTCAAAAGAGTCATTGTCATAAGTTGAAGACCCCCATTTGGCACATTGTAACTAGTAAAGAAAATTATTTGTGTCTTGAAAAGTTTCCAGATACCCTCCAAGACCATGTCATTCTAGAATTTGGCAAATTAGCCTAAAAGGAAGAACCACATCCACCTTGAAGAGCATATATATAGGAGGAAAATTGTCTTCCTTGAGAAACATTCACTCATCTCTCATTCTATAGAAGAAGAAGGAAAAAGAAGGCAACAAAGAAGGAAGAGAACGAAAAAGATCTTTGTTTGGGTTGTTTATCTCGCACACATGCTAAGGAGAAGTAGGGTTTCTACAAGAGATCTAGGGTTTATATATACAAGTTCGATCTTGGAGAAAAGAAGGAAAGTAGGTAAAGTGAAGGTCACCATGGGTCATACTCAAGCTCAAGAAGTGAGGGGAAGGCAAGGGAAGGTGAAAGGAAGTCTCAGAAGGTAGACTAAAGCTGAGATGTGTGGTAGTAGCAACTCTTGAGGGGGGCCAAAATTTTAGATCTGCATTGAAGGCCAAAATTCTACAGCTCGAGGTCGAAGAAGTGCTATGGGAAGAGATTTTGACTAGGCTTGACTGGATCAAGGTTAGAACATCATAAAAATAGGTTGGTATTGGTCTTGGAGGTTTTTGAGGTCAATCTTAAGGTCTTAGAATTCATCAATTAGAGAATCTATACAGAAGAGAAGAGATTTCTCATTTTTCCTCTCAATTAGAGAGGTTTTTTCCCTGGCTTTCCGCCTATATTATGTGTTCTTGTTCTTCTTGTTTTTGGTAGTTGTTTAATGATACATACATATAATAATAAGTAAAAATACATCACACACAACTATCAAGGAAAGAGAAATCACTATAATTATTTCCCTATAGATTCCTCAACACGGACTGTGTACCCCATACCGAAAGAACAACACACCTGATATTGAAAGCTCTCATCGAACTAATCCAATGTCACGTTGGTTATGTGGCATTGCTACGTCAAATATGTCACTCTATGCCGACAGAAGGAATCATGAGAGAGATAACACTCCCATCGCACAATCTAGGTAGATCGTCGATTATACGATGACTAAACGTTGATTTTTCTCATCGGACTAAAGTAACGAATTATCGAATATATGATAGAAAATTGTCGCAATTTTTCAAGTCTGGGGTGACAGAACGCAACGCGGGGACCTGTAGGATATTCGACGGTTCGTGCATCATATATTAGATGAATTACAACATCGAAAAACTGACTTCAAAACGTCGATTTTTTTAGGACAATTTCAACAATTTTTTGTGTCAGATAATCGACGTTTATACCGGAGAATATCAGACGTTCACTAAAGTGTCGACTATTTGACACAATTCCATCAATGGGTTGTTGAGCCCTAATATGTCGGATAACTAACACCAATAAGTCACATATTTGATTAATTGTCTTCATAGTTTGTCCCCATTTGTACTAGTGATCGATTAGCATTTTATAGATGTCGTGGGATATATATGTAGTGTATTGTAATACTATAAAGAAAAATTACTGAAAAATATTTTTATTTTTCCCGATTTTGGGTTTCCAGGAATAAATCTCTATGTTAATGTGTGTGTTTTCCATTGTATCTTTTTTGTCTCATTAGAATTTATTTCCAAAAATTAATTCTATAGGGTTAAAACATACATGGAAAACCTTGAATTTAACTAATTGGCCTCAAATAAAGTGTTTCTTTGGCTATCCAATTAAGAAAGACTCCATCCTCCAGTTCTTGTTTTTCTATATCTAAATAAATTTTGTGATATGCATACTTTTCAGTTTTCCAATATTGAGATCCAAATTTTGATAATTTATAGATTAAATAAATTCTAAGATTTTGGATCCTCCAAATATCTAGATTATTTATATTAACATAAAAGAACAAGAAAGAGATGGAAAAGGTGAAAATTTTGAAATAAGTGGCACAATTTGATGAATCTAAGTCATCATATTGTGAAAATTGACAGGAAAAGAAGATTTGTGTGCTTAGAGACATATATCTCACTATCTAGATTCTATCTATTGATCATCAAAAGGCATATTTACAAAATGAAAGGGTGAATAAATGAGAAATCTAACAATTTATGGATACAAAGTACAACAAAGTGTGCACAAAGAATTAAGTTGAAACAAGATAAAGGAGATCAATCTTCAAAAGCCTCAGAACCTGCATCAAATATGGAGGAAAATATTGGCCATAGTTATCCTACAAGTAATGATTGAAAGAATAAAGCTCAATATTCTAAAATTGATTCAATAGAACCAATTAACAAGTAATCATAACATAATAGCACAATGGATGATTATTTGGAAACATTTATTGTTTTTTCTCCTAAATGTTAGAAGAGTCAAATTTTATCTTTTGGAAATTCAGGCCTAAAATATTATTAAAATAGAAAATATAGTTAGCAAAAGATTTTTTTTTTTTTTTTTGGAAATTTAGCCTTAAAAAATTATTGAAACATCTAATATATTTAGCAAAAGATTTTCTTTAAGGAAAACTAGAGTGCAATGCCAAAATATGCCATAAATGTAGATTTGATTACTCATATTTTATCTATTGATGAGCAAAAAGGTTATTTACAAAACAAAAAGGTGGATATGAGAAATTTATCAATTGATGGATAGAAAGTACAATAGAGTGCATAGAGAATGAAGTAGAAACAAGATAAAGGGTGATCTCCAAAAACTCAGATTCTGCATCAAATGTGGAGGAAAATGGTTAGTTATAACTATCCTTAAAGTAATCATTGAGAGAATATAGCTCAGTATTATAGAATTGATTTAAAAGAACAAGTTCATAGGTAATTAAAAAAAGAAAATGGTTAGTTATAGCTATCCTTCAAGTAATCATTTAAAGAATATAGCTCAGCATTCCATAATTGATTTAATGAAAGAAGTTCATAGGTAATAAAAAAGAATAGCACGATGGATGTATATTTGGCACAATTATTATTTTATATCCTAAATTTTATTTTTGGAAATTTATGCCTATAAAATTGTTGAGATGGCTAATAGAATTACCAAAATATTTGATATTAAAGAAATCTAAAGCTCAAGACCAACGGATTTAGATTTGTTTTTTTTTGGAATCATGGCTAAATCTTTTCGAGAATAGTGAAAGAACACTAATAAATTGTAATTACCCATTTTTAAGATTCAATTTTTTCAATTTGTATTAATCTATAAACCTTCTAAGTTATTGCATCTTTTCTTGGATATCCAGATCCTTTTTAGCCTATGTATTTGAGACCTCATTTATATAAATATATCTTTGAAGATAGCAATTTCATATTACTTCCCCTATTGTAAATACATTTTTATTGATTTGATGAATGTATAATATTTCATGAATGATACTTGAAGTATCTAATATGACTTTACATTATCATTAAAATCACTTTGGTATACTTGTGTATTCGTCGAAACACATGTTATATTACTACTGAACTCTTCATGCTCAGTATGTATTCATCTTAACAAGAGCTGTAAATTTATTTGCATTAACATGTTCATCTCCTTATTTTCGTTCCTTATTTCTCTTTACTATCACCCAACTTGTAATCCTTTTTTTCTTAAATTAGCCTAAGAGTTTAGTTATTAAAAAAATGATATTATAGATTAAGGAGTTATGAGTTGTATTAGTGTCTTGGCATAGTTTCCTAGCCAATACATCTCAAGGAACAACATGTCGATTTGGTGTTGAAATGGTAGCCTACATGGTAGTTTAGGGAACACAGTGGTCATAGGCTCACAAACATGTGCACTTGTCTAAAAAAACAAGCATGTATGTGTGCATGCACATTCCTATACACCCCAATTCCACTTTTTTTACCATCAAATTTGTGTGATCACCCTCTATAATATCGTAAATTTTGAGCAATGCGATGGCTTCAAATCCATTTTGGGTTAGGTTTAGTTATCTAGGGCTCCTTCCAATAGTGATCTTCAGTAAAGCTTCAATATCTTTCTTGCTTCTACAAAAGAAATTAGGCATAAATAAGCGAAGTTACAAATTGGGCAACCTTTTAAGCATGGAAGATATTCACATCATCAAACCTTGCTACTTTGTTGAAAGAGATACTTGGCCATATGAAGCATAACTTTTACAATTTTTTGTACACACACACACACGATAAAAGCAATGATATATCTTTACTTTGGTTGTACAAAATGTAAAATGACCTAATCAACTTATAAATCCACTATGTTAAAGCTTAATTTTATCCAAAGTAATTAAATATAATTTATATTGTGATGATTAACTCTATGCACGTTTTTTTGTCAAGTCATATGAGTTCTGAGAGATTACATTAGGCTTGACTTGTGGCTTGTGAAACCGCAACCCAAGGGCATCTAAGATGTCAAAATCACCAGGGGATCGCACCCAGCCTAGCCCACACCAACCCTTAACATAGATGGAAGCCAATGACCTTCACACCATCATCTATTATATGCCCCATAAACCATCATAAAACCATGTGCTTTTAATAAAATTAAACATAAATTAAAATAATAATAACGACGCATAATTAATAAAAAAATATCACACTAAATGAAAATATAATAATATATTTAAAATTACAAATTATATAATATATATTTTAAAATTACAAATGTTAAAATATAAAAATTAAAAATTATAAATACAACCATTATATAAATACATAACATAAAACAAAATAACATAGCCATAAACATAAATAAATATTTATAATACAAAATCGGGAAGCAAACCCACTTTTCAACATTTTTTTCATCTCTAAAATATCACACTTTCATCTCAACTAAAGTTAGAACATTATTATAACATTGTATCAATATAGAATAAACATCCACTCCAAAGAGTTCGTGCTCTCAACGGCCTCTCAAGTACTTCTTTGTATTCTTTCTTCATTTACAAATACCTTTCACTAACTTTTTACAATGCAAAAGGAGATAAATGCCCTTTATATCATTTTACTCTCCAAAACCATTAATTAATTATTCTCTCCTTTACATGAAAAATTCAATTTGACCATAATTCATGAGCCAACCTACAACAAATGCTCAACCTATCACTAACTATTGTCATTAATAGACTACCAGCACATAAGTCCCATAAACCAATGAGAGTTACAACATTCATATGGAAACATAAGAACTTGTTTACATATGTATACTAATTGCACTCTGATGAGCCCCAATTTTGGTACAATTCGGGCTCATTTTGGCCTACTTTACTTGCTCAAACCATTCATCTTTATTTGCTTATGCATGCATTTCTTAGTTATTTCGTGTTGTTTGTAGGAGGAAGGCTAGACACTTTACCCACGTGACTAATGCATTGTGATTCCAGGTTTGTGCGTGAAAAGGGGAACAAAAGACAACGTAAAGGGAGTTAAGGAGACATAAGGTGGCACTGTTGATTTTGTGGAAGGATGTCCACAGTATTGGGACAGTCCTCGTGATTCCCACCGAGAACTCCAAGCTCCTATCAATCTCCCCTCCGAGCCTCAGAAGTAGCCAGCTGTCCTACAGGAACAGCAGTCATCAACTGTTGACTGCCTCACAAATCCGCAGTTAAACTTCAGTGGACAGCCAAGCTCCTAGAATCAAGGCTACTTGGCGGATCATCATCTTTTTTGTATAAATATGGAGGCCGTAGCCTTAGATAGGTTGTTGAATCTTTTGGGTTATCATATCATTTTGGAATCAGTCCAAGTTTGTTTTCCGTTTTGCTGTAAGCCAGTTTGGCATGACATTGAGTTATGAATAAAGAGGACAGTTTGTGATCGATTCCTGAGTTTTATTAGGAGACTATAGCTCCCAGGTTAGGGCCCAACCTGAGAGCCATAGATCCCCTCTGTTGTAGTATTGTTCTATTTCTTTTTCCAGCACTTTGAGTTTCATTTGCACATGCAATTTGAATGGCAGTCTTGTAATTTGATTTTCTTATGAGTTAGATAGATTTTGTTTATGGTACAGTCACTTTCACTTGTTTAGCGTAGCACATGATACATGACATCCATTGGAGCTCCATTAAAATCGTTTGTTAAGGCTCACTGCCATCTCGTTTGAAGGTTGGGGTGTAGTCCATAGCAGACCACCAAAAACACGCATGAGTTGGTTGATACAGTTATGATTTGGATTTAGATGCTTCCTTGTCATTTATACGAACCACACATCTCTTCATCACAGTGCCATACGTATTTCTCCTTGCGTTTTGGATCACTGTTCAATAAAATCACAGTATGCTTAGCGTAGGATGATGCTTTCTTAGTTTGATCAACAGTTTCAGTCATTTGTTTCATTTACACTCTTCTCCATCTCGTTCATTACCATCTTTTCTGTTTTAACCTTGCATGCAACCATGTTTCTTCGCCTCTCACCGCGTTTTGCCCGTTCCTAAAACATCTCCTAATCCTCGCTTAGCCTCATTCCTTGACCTTTCACGTCCATCACTCCAACACTCTCCCTCCATCTGTTTTCCATCTCATCCTTCCATTCTCGAGCCATCACCAGCCTGATCCTTACCTCTCACATCCCTTCCTACCCATCCATCACCTTTTCCTCACCTCAGTCCTCCACGGTGGACCATCCTGTAGCAATTCAGAGACATCCTGTAGAAAACCCTGAGTTTCCTGTAGAATCCCCTGCAGACATCCTGTAGGAGGTCTTCCACGCGGTTGCTGAGCTTCTGCACGTGGGACGCCTCTGTGGATGGATGCCAAGGGTCCATAGGGACCTCACTTAGCCTCTCCAACCTATCCCACGCTT
>APFE030170830.1:109661-156893 GCA_000404065.3 Pinus taeda | reverse complement strand
AAGACCCTGACGCTCCCCCACGTTTCCTAAAAAATGGTAGGGAGCTTTTGCATAGGCCGCTTCTGAGCCCCCCTCGCTCCCTCGCCCCCTCGTCCCGGAACCTTGGTGGAACATTGTGTACACATCAGATTCAGGAATGCAAAAAGCAGTTAGCAGTCGAGTTCGATATGAAGGATCTTGGGATTAAGCATTATTACTTGGGACTAGAAGTATGGCAGAAGCCAGGTGAGATATATCTTGGTCAAGGTAAATATGTTTTCAAGATACTTCAAAAGTTGGGCATGATTGATAGAAAACCTATGATGACTCCTATGATTACCAATCTAAAGAAGCTGAGTTTTGGTAGGTAAACAGCTTTTTCTTGATCTGAGGGGAGCCTACAGCCTCACCCTGTGAATCCAGATTGGTTTGGTATCTATCAAACTCAGTCAACTATTAACATTGGTTGGGGTTTGATCCTAGGTCTTTATTGTGGCAACACCCCATCTCAACCACTATACTACACAGCTCGGTGGACTTGTTTTTGATTGATAGTTATTTATTATCTGAGGTGTTATTTGATTTTATAATATTCTTATAGGCTAGATAAATCCTATATTTAAATTTTACATTCCATCTAGGCTTCTGTTTTAGTCTTTTTCCTTTCTGCGTGCCTCTTACGTACTGAGCAGCCTGTTAACATACTTTTGGTTGTTTTTTGGACATCTTATCTTATCTTGATGATGCTGGTTAGTTCTAGAATGTATTTGTGTGATATCAATTTCTTACAGCTCTGGTTCATATCGTCCCATTTTAACAACACAAATTTAAAACAGGTTGCTTCCTCCGTTGCTAATATTGATGAATGGAAATGGAAGCTTAGCATGCTTATGCGTAACAAGGATGAGCAAGAAGTAGTTTCGAAGGAAAGAAAGGATCGGCGTGACTATGAGCAAATTGCTGCAATTGCTGCAAGAATGGGCCTATACTGGTGCTCAAATCAAAGCAGTTTGTTTATATATGCTGCAACCTGTTTGTTTATCAATACTAGTGGATTTGTGTTTCAGTAATTTTGTAGTATTCTTTCTTTTGTTTGTTATAATATGGATGGACAGTAGTGAGATTCGTGTCTGTGAATTTCAGCCAACAATACGAAAAAGTGGTGGTGGTGAGCAAGGTCCCTTTGCCAAATTACAGACCTGATTTGGATGACAGACGCCCACAGCGGGAGGTTCCATTTTCTTAACTTCCAAGAAAACTTATTACTTTCAGTGGTTAAATTATTTGTCTTGTTAATATTTTGTAATTACCTTTTTGTCTTGATGTCTATACACTTTTTCCCTTCAGGTTGTCATTCCTCTTGGAGTGCAAAAACAAGTGGGGAGTCTTCTTCGACAACATCTTGATAAAAAAAGAGTAAATGCAAACCTGTCACTGAACGGGGGTATTTCTGGTACAAGAGTCAATGATACCTTTAATGATGATGAGATTTTTGAAGAAAATGAACATAAAATGCCTGATAGTACTGTTCTGGAAAACATTCTGAAGCGAAGAAGTTTGCATATCCGCAACAAGCAGCGGGCCTGGCAGGTTTTCATCTTGGTTTTGCCTTGAACATGTAATAATATCTATGATAAATTAGATTGTAATGTATTTGACCCTGTAGGCGTATTAACATCATTCATGAACTTGTCTAGTTTGAAATCACATGCTTTCTCCATTCTTAAATAATTTCCTTAAAATGGATCTTCTTATTCAAGAATTGGTTTCTCATTTATCTTTGTTCGTTCTCTTTTATGTCCTTTTTATCTATCAATTAAGGGCAAGCATGACGTATGTCTCTTTCTACTACGGGGAAAAAATTATAATAATATTCACGAGATAATACTGCATTTCACAGATGCTGATCATCATTCAAATGTGCCTTTCACAGGCCAAAATAAGGGACATAGCAATGTCCATAACAAACCCCATCTAATATCCATATGAATCCCTTTGTCACTTTGCAAATACTGGGAATATCAGTCGTCACTAATATATAAAAGCTGTATATGCTTCCAGAAAAACCAGGTATGCTGTTTACTAAAACAGTCCAGTTATACAAGCATCAGTACATAATTAATAATAAATCTGCTGGACAAACCATCGCAGAAAAGGACTTTATCCTTTCAGGACAATAAACTTTAAATGGTATTATATGGAAGACTGATGGACATTCAGAAGTATGGCCATTTTTCTACTCTGTAATGATCCATTCCCCTTGAGCTATAAGCCATAAGAACTCCAACCTTTAATAATCCATCTGCTTGCTGATTCCTTTCATCATAGATATGGAGGAAGGAGGATCTATTAAAACCTGCCAAAATTTGCGTGATCTGATCAAAGGACTCTAAAGTAAAATTTCTCAATATATATTCTTCTTTAATCCATTTTATGACAAGCACAGAATCCCCAAATAATTGAAGATTGTTTACACCATATTCTGCTGCTAGCATGGTAGAAAGTTTTTGTGCCATTAACTGTGTAATTGTTTGATGCTGGACCAATTCCTGATTTGAAGCTAATGGAATGAGTGCCATTCGGACAAACTATTCCCCAGCTCCTCCAATTGAGGGATCACCCTGTGTGGCACCATCAAAATATCCCCGAGCTCCAAGCTTATCCATGAAGTGTAGAAATAGCTGTTTGTTTAGCACAATAGACTGCTTTATTTTTGTAGTAGTTATGCTTGGTCAGTAGATTGACAATAGATTGTCCTGTGTAAATAGATCGACAATGTCATAGAGCTTGGTTTATATTGACTAATGCACAATGTCATACTGAATTAAGTTTATAATGTTTCGGTGTCTTTCAATATATTGGCAATATCATATAGCTTGGTTTGTTTTGGTCATATTGGTGTAAAATAGATTGACAAAATCATAGAACTTGGTTTGTATTGACTAATGCACAATGCCATACTGAATTAAGTCCATAACGTTTCAGTGTCGTTCAATATATCGGCCGATCTATTTCAGGATTTTTTAATAGGTACTAGATAAGTATTTTTATCTTGAAATGTGTTAAATCTTCTTGGGGTTTCTGTGGCATGTTATCCAAATCTACTTTGGTTGATAAATTATATTTTTTGTATCTGTCAATTTGGAGCAATAAGTACGCAACAAATGTTAGCATGGTATATGGAAAAGCTTGCTGAACTTGTTTACTCTACAGGAAACACCTGAAGGCCAAAAGATGTTAGATTTCAGAAGAACTCTTCCTGCTTACAACGAGAAGGATGCGTTGCTTGAAGCCGTGGCAAGGAATCAGGTTTGTTAACTCATTCATTGCACAATAATTTCTATGCAGCTTTAATTGAAATGGACTTGATGGGCTGTACCTTTCCTTCGTTGTATGGGTTGGCTATTTAGTATAGTGATTATTTGGATCACACTTTATGATGATTTTGGGCTCTTAGATGTTCTTACAAGTAATTCATTAATCTTTTTCTTTCTTCTGTTTTGGCACCTTGTCCCCAATCCTCTTATATTTTTTTCAACTAGGTGTAAAGCTACTGGCACTAATTTTGCAGAAGTACGATAATTGTCTACTCACAATACAGTTGTAGAGTTTGGTAAGGTGAGCAGTTTCCCTATAGTCGTTATTCATGGGTTAGTTTGTTCACGTCTCATGGGAGTTGTAAAGAGCTTACAGACTACTTGTGTAATGGGAGGGTCCTTGTGGAACCGGAAGCAACTTCTTTACAGAATATTAACTTTTCTGGGTTAGCAAGCATCAGATATCCATCCTGTTTTGTATAAACTGTCAATCATTCTCTTTCCTTCTGCAGTGTCAGTTTTGCCACTTTTCTACTTGTTACAATTTCTTTCCGTACATATGCATCTCTGTGCAAACAATTTTGAAGAAATTTGATCACGATCTTTTCAAAACAAAGTTGTAACATCTCCATAGCCTGATGTGAAATTTTCAAACCTTAATTGACTCATGTCCCTATGATCTCAATCAAAGAAGTAGATTGCTGAATTTAATTAATGCTGAAATTAAATTTCAGATCATAGCATTAGTCAGCTTTTCATTCATTTTGGAAAATTTACAAGGAAACCTCCACCAGCTGCTAGAATAAACAGCGCTGCACGAATACTGAAAAAGACCCTGAACTGACCTTGTACAGCCTGCTGTAAAAACCAGAAACAACAGAAAAATGTTGGACAATCTGTCCAAATGCACATACAAGCATGCCCGTATAACTGTGTTGTCACCTAAAATGTAAGTCAAATGTGGGAAAATTTTCCAACTCCACAAGGTATAATTTTAGAGGCTCAAGACTCAGAGCAGGGGCTGCCACCTATTCCCTACTCACTCTGTTTAAGCTCTCTCCTAGGTAAGCTAAGGGGGGTAGTCCTTAAAGGATCAATAATGAAGGAAAACTTGCTGGAAACAACAAATTCTAGGAGACTGAGGGCAAGGCAATTACTTTTCTATGTAACTTGAATTTAAGGATGTTTTAACAAGTGTCATTATAAGACGGGCAATATATATTTTAACAAGACAAATTCCAATTAGAATAATATGGAAATCAACAAGATAAATAAATAGAGACCAGTGCCTTAAAGATAATGCTCAGATATAAATTATAACACCTGCAAATGAGATAATGATATTCCAAGTCACAAGATAAGGAAAGCTGCAAGACAAGATGTTAGTACAAGAAAATGGCACAATTTCAAGGTGTAGCAGAAAATATATCTTGGAAGAATGAAAGAAACTTGTACTTTGTTTTAAAGAAAAATGCTCAAATAAATATGACAATATCAAACACAGTGAGCAAGAAAATTGAATGACAAGTACAAGAAATTTTGCAAGTAGAGTAATGATGCTCACAATTTAACAATATGCCCGAATGAGAGAAAGCTAGATAGATGAATGCAAAATTAAACTATGTGAGATGCAAGATCTTGGTTAATTTTAATTAAAGTGACTAATCTAGATGAACGCCTTCTCCTCAATTGTTTTGAAGCAGGTCTTAAACAAAGTTGTAGAAAAAACTGCTGAGGAAGGAGGCTAAGCTCATTAATGATACCTACCCAGGAGTTCTAACAACCCAAGTGCCTCCGGTCCTACAAGGGATTTCCCACAAGAGAACTGCAAGGTCACTTGTTATAACTGTTGAGTAAGGGTCAAACTTCTCAAATTGAATAGTGGAGAAAGTGTTCCTAACTTTCTATTCAACCAAGCTTCTGCTTGGAGGTAAATTTTAGGATGCAAATCTAAGTCTAAGATGCAAGATGAAAATGCAATGCTTCAATGAGACACAATAATATCAAGATTGCTTCAAGGAAAGTAAAATGCCAATATGCTTGTAATTCAAAATGAGATAGATACTTCAAAGCACAAGATTACTAGCTTATGACAATGATCAATGAAATGATAAGGAATACTCAATGAAACAATGATGATTAAATGTGTTGGAGCAAAATCTCACAATGCCTTTAAACAATAGCATTCTTAAGATGAATTTTTGCTTATTTAGACAGTTGAAATAAAAAAGAATTATAGAGAAATCACACTTATAAGATGGCAAATGAGATTGCTAACAAGAATGCTTAGAGAAACCACTTAGATCACAATTAGCAATTGCAAAAAGATATTCCAATGCAATCAGATTAGGCTAATTAGATGATGCAAGTTAATGAGTGTAGTTAGGATGCAATGCAAAAATGACAAGGTTAGTAAAATAAATCTAAGCTGCCAAATGAGCACAATGGCCTCCCTTTTAAATAAGGAGATGAGATACCATGGGATTGAAATCCCAAGCTCCCTCAATACAAAAATGCTATTTTATTATTATGATGCTACAAGAAAAGAGGTCCTTCAAGACAAGGAGGAAGGACTCTTTTCCGACTCAAGGAGAAATACAATGATAAGGATATTCAGTGACAATTTTCTCCTCAAGCTTGCAAAGTTGATCCACTTACAAATATAATTAGAGACACTGCGAAACCAGGGATAAAATAGTCTCAAGATCACTGCCTCTAAAGAGATGATGAAACTCAACAAATGCTCATGGCTTTGGTGATCTAGGAGCAACTAAGGTTTTCGGCCTAGCTTAAGATCAATCTCAAAATTTAATTAAGTTCTTAGATGAATTCTTATGGTTCAAGGATCAAATGTCTTCAAGGAAAAAATTGTTTAAGCTTCTTTCAAACTCCTTCTCACACCAGGAAGAAGACGACTCCTTTAGGAACTCTCGGCTCTTAAGAAAATGGACAAAATTACAAGAGGTTTCCTCACAAAATTTTGATGGACTTCGTCTCAAATTTTGCAAGAGACACCCTTCCAAATCTCTGATCTATTCTTGCATAAACAAAAGGGTTAGTGCATATTATATTATATTAAAAAAACCAACCTCTAAACCCCTGCCTAACAACAAAATAGGTCTCTTAAGCCAGCGGCCTCACAACAAACTTCTCGTTGAGCTACAAATGACCAAATTTGAAAGGAAATCTGTTCAAGAAAATTGCAAAATTATAGGAGACAAACTCTTGGAGAAAAGCTTTGAATTTGCAATGTAAATAACCCTTAAACCCTTGTAAACCCTTCAAACAAATGATTAGTCTCTTCAAAGTGGAATAAGGGTTAGTAGATCAGAATCGATGGGTAAGGGATAAACTTGAAATGCTTGCGGCTTTTAAGAAAATTGAAGAGAAATAGCTCGCGGCCCTCCTAAAATATTTTGCAATTAAATCAAGGTTAATATTTGATGAATTTCTCTAAAAATTTCTTATGTCAAACCTCCAAAATGATTTGGTTCTCCTGCAAAACAAGCATTAGGATAACCACAAAAAAAAATCAATATTTGAAACCCTTGTGGCCTTAACAAGTTTGCAAGAAAATTCATATATAAAACTTTTATGAAGAGCCTCTCCCAAGCTTACGACTTTTTACTAATTAAAACCCTCGGCTCTACAAGATAAGATGTTAAAACCTCAACGAAGGCCTCAACCAAAGTTACAAAAAGATTTCTGTAAGTTGATCACTGTAGGATATTAGTTTTTTGAGCCAAGATCCAAGCTCAAAAGCTTCTCGGCCTAGGAGATAAGGGCTGCAAACAAGATGACTTCAAGAGATTTTGATGTTCCTTCAACGGAGGAAATGGTTTGGCCCTCTAAAATTTAGTCTCCTTCCAAGGTTGATGGGCCAAAAGATCTGCAAAAAATATTAGTAATGAAACCCTTATCTCTCCACTTCAGATATGCAAGAAACCCACGTTAGAAACCCCAAATATATACAAAGATATCTCAAAAATATGTACAAGGGTTGGAAGAATATATATATGCAAAAATCTGTTTATAAATTTATTTACAAATTTTACAATGAAAGGGATAAATTTTTTTTTCCAATAATTTACAAATTTAATATATGGGTATGAGGACACTTCCGCCCATAGATCAGAAAATATAGCTCTAGAAATAATAGATAGATCTATGAAAGTTCTTTAAAATAGGTGAAAGATTTGATTTGTAAATAGATGATCTTGGTAGAGTAAAAGGCAAGAAACCCTGTTCAGTGCGATCTTATGATAAGCCTTTAAGAGATCCAGTCTGGGCTCTTAGTTAATATGTGCCAAGTAGATGGATGGTTCAAACCAAAACTTCCCCAAATGCCTGGCTCGAGTATTTAGCTGATTCAAGCAATAATTTCCCCAAGTCCTCGATATCCGATCAGAAAAGATTTTCTATACAATTTCGAAAGATTTTGTTAGATTCATAGAGATTGGATGGCACAAAGAGAAGGAGCTCTAGTGGTTCAAACAAGAATCCACCAAATCTACACAATCAACTATGTTTCCCCAATTCAAATAGAGGTAGAAAACAAGCGACCGACAAATCTAGATGGCTAATGGAAATAACAATTTTAAAACAATAGCAGAAATTAAAAGCACATTCCAGAAAATTTTATCATAACAAGCTGAGAGGAACACCATAACTTTACCCCAAAGACTTTTTCTTTTATTAATTAGAGAAACATTACAGAGCTTCCAGAGCCAAATTATACCATCCAAAGATGTCTATAATGAGGAGCTTTAGGCTCTATTTATAGAAGAATGAGAGATCTAGATCCCCCTCCAAGTGGAAAATGGCTAGGTCTAAGGAAGTGCACAAATTTGACTTGATCCCGAAGAATAATAGTTAGTTGAAGCTTGATCAGTGCCAAAATTTAATCCCGTCCCTTGATCTGGAAGAAGAAATTCGAATTTGTTGAAGAAGCCTTTGATATCGGTCCAAAAAATAAAATTTTCAAATTTCTCTCCTTGAAAAACCCCCCTTCAATTAACCACCATGGTCCAAAATTTTGATTTTTCTTAAGAAATCATTTTTTTTTCCTTTGATAGAGGGCCTCAAAAATATTTTCCAATTTCCTTCCTCAAAATTCCCTCATTCAATTTAACCACCTGGACCAAAAAATTTGATTTTCCTTGAGAAATTATTTTTTCTGGTCCAAGAAATTTTTTCTGCCTTGGAAAAGAGTCCTTCAAATTTAATCTTCCTCGGGAATGTCTTCCTTTTCCAAAAACTTGCTTTTCCACTTGGAGAGAAATTTATTTTCCATCATTTTAATTTTTTGACCATTTTCCAGCGATTTTTTTGCCCTTTTTTTGTCGGAAAATAAAAAATAAATTTTTTTGAGGGGATAGACATAATTTCAACCCCCAAAAAGTGTCTAAATAGAAAGTTGAGGTGTAGAGGTTCTAATTATGAGTACTCATTCCCCCATCAACTTCTATAGACATTACATTTTACATTTTACATCAAAATAATTATTAAAATCCTGACCAATGGGAAATTTAATAATTAAAATTAGACACTTAGACTTACCAAATTTTTCAAGACTTCAGACGTGACATAGCATGATAATTTGCATCGTCTCTATACATTAGGACTCAATTAAGACATCACCATCGAGCCCCACCCTAGCTTGCGGTATGCTGGGCAGAAAAAACTCTGCCAATTATAAGGGTTTATAAAACACAAATAATTGGTAGAGGGTAAAAAAATCCCTAGTGAAACACTTTGCTGAAAATCTTAAGCTTACTTAGGTTTTTTACATGACTTTAATAACATACTAGAATCATTTTTACATATGGCCTATGCTACTGGATCCATCAGCCTTGGGGGCTGGGTTCGTGGATCCCCAGATCGGATCCAGATCCGTATCCAGATTTGCTTGGATCTGCCTAGGAACCGGTTTAAAAATGTTTCCTCCACCAGAACACACATCCCAATATTCAAACTGCGGTTCATGTGATTTTGGGTTTTAACAATACAAAAAAAGTCTTTTACACTGTTTGTATTCGCTGAATTCTAGTCCATTTGCTCACAGGAAAAATTCTTCCCCAATTAATACCTAGCTTAAAACCTGGCTTGTAAATGGATCCGGTGGGTTGCTTGTACCCACCATCGCAGGGTCCTGCCGGCACCAATAGAACATATCAGTATTAGACAAAAAGAGTGTTAAAACTCTGGTTCAGCACTATAACTCATCTTTGTTGATTTCATGTTCACTGTATTAAACACAATCACGGGGAAGACATTCAGGGCTATGGCCGCATCCTACACATTATTTGGTACTGGGATTAAACACAGGAATACTACTTACAAAAATATACAAATACTTCTTAGAAGGGTTTGGTGACATGCGAGGGTCTAGGTGCAACGGAACAGCCTGCTGAGTTCTGGTTAAGTAGCATAATTATACCAGATCCCAACATTGATGTTTTCTTTCCATTGCACTGGTCCACGGTTCGAGTTCCGGCATAAGTTAGAAACACTATTGGTATTGAAAATCAGGGCTGACCATTCTTTGGAACGTGGGGACATTTGACGGAAAAAATAAATTAATGTTCTGGAGATTATTCACGTACAAATGTGGCAACTCAACTTGTAGGAATAACAAAGAAGGGTAGTATTAATAACTATATAATTTATAACATATTAAAATGATAATATAGATATCCTATAAAACTTAATTAAATATAATATTATAAGATTATATATATTAATTAAACTTTATAAATTTATATTTTAAAGTCGCTTTTATATTTATATTTATACCGTTCAAAATTTATAATTTAAAATAATCAACAAAACTTGTCTTTTAAAAATTATAATTTAAAATTAAGTTCTATTACTATATATTATTATTTATATGTTGCAGGATAAATACAAATATTAAAATTTATATATTTATAAAATTAAATGTATTAATTTATTGTATGACATATTTAAAATATATATTGAATGTCATATAAGTTATACATTTAAAATTTTGTATTTTTACAATTTATATTTTTTAGACTAGCTAATGTTTATCTTCTTTGAAAGTATGGAAACATATTAATGGCTCAAGACCTAGAGGCATCTTGCAAGAGTGGAAGTCACCCTTATTAGAAACCCCACAATTTATTTTTAGGTGGCCAATTTTGTCTACACATAATGATGTAGCCGCATGTTGAGGTCTTCAGATTGTATCAAAAGAGGCTAGACTAGTGACCATGAATATTGTAGCCTTTTCCCTACTATGGAAAATATTTATATACTATATATACCTGCCGTTTCCAACTTTCCCCACTGTATCTGGATCCTGGCTTTTAAAAAATCTGATGGATCCGTATCCGTATCTTTATCTGAATCGTGGTAACTTAGCATATGGCTCACAGGCTGCAGAATTTGGAATTACAACTTTGACAAAACCATTGATTCGCTGAAAAATAATGATGATCTCTGGCTTTTTGATTGCTCGAACATGATGGAATGCTTTGAAAAAAATGTGCACTGCTATAGGGTAGTTGACACACAGTGGTCAACAAACTGTATGGAAATATTTGATGCATATATATAGAACTGTATGGCTTATGTACGGATTGCTGCCTGCTGCCCAGATTCAGTTCTGTGTGAATCCCTGCTCTCTCTCTTGTGGTTGCTCAGCTGGTCATCTGAAAGCCTCTACGTTGACCTGTCTTTATGCTTCTAGCTGGGAATCTTATTTTGAGATTACTCTAAGTCATGTATGAGAAACACTTTTAGGCTCAACTGCCAAATATAAGACTTAACTTTTTTACTATAACGAATTACAAAATATATTTACTTTTTGAAAAATATAATTATTTTTGAAAATATCTCGAACTACATATTGTATGTTCACATTGAACCTGTGTGGAAGTTCTTGTCTGAGCTATAATTTTCAACACCTGGGAGGCAAGGAACATTAATCTTACCAGGCAAGCAAGTTGAATGTAATATGAGTTGTAGCAAGTGTACAGGCTACTTGTGTAACTGGAGGGTTCTCCCATCATAAACTTCAGTAGAATTGCAAGTATTCAAGAAAAAAGGAACTTTAAATCTCTGTTACCAAAATCAGGATTAAATCCCAATAAAACTGCCAAATTGCATGTTTTTTCAACCAAATGATTTTATTGGCTGAGTTTTTTGCGAGTTTTTTGAAATTGAAAAAATCAGGATTAAATTGTAAAAATCAGTAGTTTTTCGAAATTGGAAAAAAGAGGATATTTTTGAAGTTCTTAAATTTTGCTGAGTTTTTGCTGTTTTTTTTTTTCAATTTTCTCCCAACTTTTATGACTCTTTCAATTTTTAGACCCTTGATGATTTATTCCCGAGTCCGACTTTTGCAATGTTGCTTTAAATGATAACATAAAATTGTACTTCTTCTGGTAAACAGAATATTCATCTGGTCAATTTATGCTCTTTCTTGATTTTGACCTTTGAGTTCTTGATCAGACTAGTTGTGCTTGGATTCATTATCTGTACTTTTCTGAAATGAAAAACTGGAGCTACTGGATTTTAATTTCTCTTTGATTGTGCATCTGAATTTATGACTGCTAATTTTCCAAATATCTGATTCACTTGCTGTACTTGTTTGGCATAGTTTCTGCAGAAGTTAGAACTAAGAAAATATTATAGTATTCTGGTTTTGAATTTCTCAGGTTATTGTTGTATCTGGGGAGACTGGCTGTGGGAAAACAACACAACTTCCTCAATACATATTAGAGTCTGAAATAGCAGCTGGCCGTGGGGCAATGTGCAACATTATCTGCACACAACCTAGGCGTATATCTGCTATGTCTGTTGCAGAAAGGGTTGCTGCAGAAAGAGGGGAACAATTGGGTGAATCAGTGAGTTTTTTTATTTTTATTTTTGAACAATTCTTTGCTATGTTTTCATATTATCAAAATGCCAAATTCTGTTCTTGTATACTTCTGTATTCAGCTCTTGTGATAAGCTTGATTGGTTTGGTCTGCAATATACTATTTTTTGACTGCATCGACAAACATGTTAGGTTGGTTACAAAGTCCGCTTAGAGGGCATGAGAGGGAAAAACACGCGTTTGCTTTTCTGTACAACTGGTATTTTGCTTAGAAGATTGCTAGTGGATAGGGAATTAAAAGGTGTAACCCATGTAATTGTGGACGAAATTCATGAGCGTGGCATGAATGAAGGTAATGATGTTTTCTTTTACTGTAACTTATCTGTGCACTGTTATAGCATGGTATTGCTAGACATTCATTGAAAGATTGTGGATGACTATAGATTTGTGTTGCAGATTTTCTTCTGATTGTTTTGAAAGATATTCTTCCTCGGCGCCCAGACCTCAAGTTAATTCTTATGAGTGCCACCCTGAATGCGGAGCTATTTTCCTCTTTCTTTGGTGGAGCACCCAAAATTCATATACCAGTAAGTATTAAATACTTTGCAATGTGAGGCCTTCATGTGGTAAATGCAACAAAGCGTCTCAATGAAATTATGAAGTCAATTAAGCTTGGTCTGTGCCTGGAGAGTGCGCTGTTGTTGCATGTGCACGGAATAATCCTTATTAGTTTGTGACAGTTTTATTTAACCTTTTTCTATTTATGAATATTACTAATTTTTAAGTAAGTATTGGCTGGTTATGAGATAGTTGACTGGATTTGCTGATATTCTTGTGTCTTTATCATCATAGTTCACATCTGTGAAATAACTTGCTTTATGTAGGTGTCTGGACTTCAAAGTGAGTGCATCTTATTATAGGCATCTTGGACAAATAGTTTATATCAGAGCAATAATATATGCATAACAAAATGATTTCTTGGACCTCAAGAAAACTATAACCTATAACAAAATATGCTTTCAAATGCAAAATAACTTATCAGCATTAGCATTATCACATGTAATGAATTATGTTCAATATATGCACCATTGAGAAGCTGAGACTCCTCATTTCATAAGCTTGAGCTGTTAAGAAAATGACCAAAATTACTGAGGTATTAGAGTTCTTGAAAACTCTGATACATTCCACTAATCATGATACAGTGAAAATTAGCAAGAACACTCTTTGTGATATTAAAACCTGTATGCAGAATACATAGGAAAAAATAGATTTGGAGGTTGAATCTTAGCTTCAGCGAGAAGATTTATAGTGGTGGAGTCATCATTCTGAACCTGTTTCTGTTCAGAACATCAAAACAAACTCCCATAAACAATAGGTCAATAATGTTACAGTTGATTCAGATCCAGTGCTCAATAAAGTAGCAAAGTTACATGCAAATGAAGAAGTTCAATTTGCACTTCCTAAGCCCATCATCAGACCTTGGGAAGAGCTTGTCCATAACATGCATATAACTGGGCTTGGATATGACAAGGATGTGTCCTTTCATATTCCATATTACTCAAAGCCCATCCAATTTCAGAGTGCTGGATTTCTTCATGATAGTTCACTTTCAGCTGTTTCAGACTCTGTTCCTTTTCCACAACAACAGCAACAAAATGTTAAATGCCAACATTGTGACCGAGTTGGCCATGTGAAAGATCACTGTTTTGAATTTTATCCATGTAAGCATTGTCATAAAACCAGTTATTCTTCAAACAGATGCTTCAAAAACAAGTCTCCTGCGAGAACAAAGATTCCTCTTGGATGGATCACTTCTTGGCAATGGGCTTCAACAACCAAGAATATATTTCAGTCATATGTTAGAACTTGTTCTAGAGTATTGAAAAATCTTGCATTTGATTTTTCTCCATCATCTTACCTTGTATCTGACAGGGGGAGAAGTGATGGTCATCTACAAGCTTCAAAGCCACATCAAGCGACACTGAGCCACAACCTGCCATACCAGATTCAGAGTTGTAGCCAGAGACAAAGATGCCCTTGAGCATGCCTTCAGTTGGTGATACCTCTTCAAAGAATTGGGGACACTTCCTCTAGTAGAAGACTTCAGCTTTTTGCCAGTTTTGGAAGAGTTCCAGGAATTGCATTAAGCATTCAAGAGTTGTTGGTAATCCTTAAACCATCACAGGTTGAGACCTCCCTTTTCAGGTTAAGGTTCTCCCTTTTATGCGGGGTGAGACCTTTCAAGGTTGAAGGTTTCCCTCTTCAAAACATCAGGAGGACTTCCTCTAGCAGAAGACCTCAACTTCATGCCAGATTTGGAAGAGTTCTGGGCACTGCACTAAGTGTTCGAGTGTTGGTGGTCATCTTTAAACCACCTCCCCTATACCAACATTTCAGAGAGCACATTCAGCCTAGTGCTGCCATGCATTTTTGCACATTTTGTATTATAGCTCCCTTCTTGGACTCATACATATCCCTTCAGATTAAGGGGGGGAACGTTGGACATCTAATCCTCTAAGGGTTGGTGTGGAAGCTGAATAGCCAAAGGGAGTCCAAGAGACCACTTGGAATATGAATCCAAGGTTCACACCATGTATTATAATTATAAATGTATATCATGTCAATAATAGACGTACTTTCATGCTTATCATTCATCCTTTGTGTCTGCCATGTATGTGTTTAACAGAGACAAACAACAATTGATATATTGGTAGTAGATATCCTGATGGAATGCGAAATTCCTCTTTCTCGAAATTTTTTAGACCAATTAGGGGCCATTTTTTCCAATGACAGGGCACAAGCCAAAGTCCCATGGGAGAAAATTGTTATGTCATATTGTATCAACAACATTTTACTAGACCTTTCATTATTCTACATCGGGATTCCGACGTTGAGTTACTGGAAGAGGAGTTTGGTGAATGGAAGATGTATATTGATGAGTTTAATCTTGATCCAGAAGTTGAGGGTACATGGACTATGTATTTTGATGGAGCTAGTTCAAAATCAGGGGCAGGAGCTGGCATAGTTCTTATATCCCCATCTAGAAATCATACATTGTTTTCTCTCCACTTGGATTTTAAATGCACTAACAACATAGCTAAATATGAAGCTTTGATCTTAGCTTTGAAGGTTGCAAGGTCTAAACAAATCCAAAAGTTGGTAGTCATTGGGGATTGTGACCTCATCGTCTTACAAGTTAAAGGACTTTTTGGCACCAAGAGTGAAGATTTCATTCCGTATAAAGAAAAGGTGCCCAAAATCATTAAAGGCTTTAGAGACTTCTCCATTAAGGTGTTCCTAGAAATTATAATCAATTGGCTGTGGCCACCTCTAGTGATCAAATCCTTGATAAAGAGTTCTTCGAACGTGGGAGGTGTGTCATTGATACCGTATGTCGTCCTGTTGTACCCAATTATTCTATGAATTGGCTCGTGTTTGAGGATGACAAGGACATGGTAGCTTTTCTCCAAGGTGAAGAACAAGTGAGGAATAAAGGAAAGGATATTGATTGGGAAAGCCAATTTGACAGAAACGACAACACTCAAATCATAAATGAAATTCGGGAATCTTCTGATACCATTGATTTAAATCTAGGTTCCCAATCATGACCTCAAATAATCAAGATAGGAAAGAATCTCACCTATCTTGAGAAGATTGAGTTGGAAATGTTGTTATGTGAATTCAAAGATGTTTTCGCGTGGCCTTATCAAGATGTAAAGGCATATAGTCCCGAGATTGTCAAACACACCATCCCTCTTCGAGAAGTGGCAAAGCCTGTCAAGCAAAAATTGAGGAGAATTAACTCAAAGCTAGCTCCTTTGGTCAAAGAAGAACTCAAAAAGATGGTTGATGCTGGTATTATTGTCCCCATTAGGCATTCATTGTGGGTATCCAACCTTGTAGTGACTAGGAAGAAAACTAGGAATATTAGAATGTGCATTAATTTTAGGGATTTGAATCAAGTTTCGCTAAAAGATAATTACCCATTGCCCAATATGGAAAACCTCTTACAAAGAATAATAGGATCCCAAATGATGTCTTTCCTTGAAAGGATTCTCAGGATGTAACCAGGTTGTAGCCATCATACAGCTTATGGAGCCAAACTTCTTCACAGCTGATAGCACAAGCCTTCACATCTTCTTTCTTCGTATTGTAACAGAATTCTGCTTCATGCTCTTCCAAGAAATCATCTCAGCTTCCAATGATCAGTAGTATCTCTATCAACATCAACCCAATATGTGTGTTCAAGGAACCAATCAGCTTCAAGTAGTATTGTATCCATCCAAAATCTTATAGCTCCCTCTATCCAGCTGAGGTAAGTGAACTTTTCCCTTTTATGCTGCCATCTAATCGATTTCTCTGATGTATACTTCAAACTGCTTTCTTCTGTTGTCGTGCTTTGCTACATTCTTCCAATTCTTTCATCTGTTGGTCAAGCTTAAATAGTTCTTGTCTTGACCCGCCAACTTTATTAGAAGACTATGAAGGAACAAAAGGCAAATTGCATAGACAAAATAACAACAATAATAATCAAAGGAAGGAGGTGTAGAATACTTATCTCTTTGAGGAGAGTCAGCTCCCTCTTAATCTTGGACCTTTTCTCAACCTTGTCCTCACATCAGCATGAAGTCATACCTGTCATTTTCAAGAGCTAGGGTATCATTTTATAATGGAAACATTTAGTTAGGGTCTTGTTCCTAGGGTTTTCTAACTCAAACTTTTTCTAGGGTTTACAAACCCTAGATGCTTCAAGTTCGAAAATCTTCAAGACCTGCTATTCTTTAAAAGTTGCAATTTCTACAAGTACATAATTTTGTTAGTTGCAAACCCTAGAAATGTCATTAGTAAGCTCTCTATACATGAAACTTCATTCCTTGATTTCAGAAACCTAGTCTTTTGTATGCAAGGAAAGACTTCAAATGCTAACATATCAGTGATCTCTAAAATATATCTACACAGACCCTTTTTATGATGCATTACTGTCTTTCAACAGATCATTATCTTATCATTATATGCACTATTATTATTTTATTGATAACAAATTAACCAAGTTTATGCGTACCTTTTTCCACCTTACCTATCCATCCTTGCAGAGATCTGGTCTTGTTTTTTCAGTTGACATGTGTCGACTTCCTTCAATAGAGGTACCTTAGACCTTTGATCATTGAACTAGGATGATAATCATAGAGAATTCTTTGGGGCTGCTTCTGTGGAAAAGGCTTTAGTTTCTTCATAATCTTCAGATATCTTGTCACAGTTCTATATTGTATCAGAATGGTCGGCTTTGATGATGTGGTTTGTCCTTCTTTTAAGTGTAAATCTCAGTGGCATAACTGCTTCTCATATTTGCGCCACAGGGAAGAGCTTCATATACCTTTTTAATCATAGTTCTTTTACAATATTACAAAGATGATCCCACAGTCTCGGTCCCTTCCACTATACCACAGACTTAAGGTTCAGCAAAATGATTTTCCAGAGAGCCAAAAATCTCCCAGGTCTGTCTTCTATTTGTAACAAGATCAACTTATGAGATCACTGTAACAAAGTCACCCTGTATTCTTAGTTCTTCAAACTTCAGTCCTTTGCATGTGCGTTTTATTTTTATTTTTATTTGTACGGGTGGTTCACGGACACTGGGTGGCCGCTACATCCACAGAAAATCTGGGCAGATCAACCCCGAATGGAATCTTTTAAAGCTTGTCAGCCAGACTAGCAGGGCCTAACCCCAAGGGCGTCGAGGAGAATTGACCCTGTGACCCCCCGATCGGCGAGATACTTAACAATGGGGACTCGGCCAGTTGAGCTAATCCTTGGGACTTTCCTTTTCATGTGTTATAGACCAAGACATTGCCATAGAATTGGCATACTGCTTTGCACAGGCTGCCACAGAAATGATCGAGGTATAGCCTATATCTTCCAAAGATTTCACATATCTTAGGTCCAGGATTGCAGTACTTCTCACAATGAGGTATTACATAATCCAACTCTTTTCTTTCACAGAGAAATATCACATAGACTACAGTAAATTGGTCATTATAGACTTTAGATATAGCTTTGTCAATTTTGATTTGTCATAGATTTTTTCGGACTTGTCACTTTCCATGCTCAGACTAGATCCTTTTTCCTTAGATTTGAATGTCATAAGGCTTGATATGATTAGAATTTATACAGACTTCGGATTTTAGTTCTTATTTCAAGGGAATATGATACAGTACAGCCCACAATGCCTAGAAGATTTCGCATATAGTGCCACAGGAGATTCAATTTAACTTAGGAGAATATTGAGTGCAAATTTTTGGTCTTCTTATCCTCTTGAGGGCTAACAGAGATCAATTGTAACTTCTATTTTTACCCTTCAATAGTCCTCCTTCATCTTGGATATAATATGAAGTGCTTCAACTATGTAAATTGTGTTATGAACCTCAGAGAATTGTCATAGAGCTCAGATGCCACAGAGATGTAATGCCACACAAAAATTCATATCCTTAGAAGTACTTTGCATGTCACAGAGAGAAGATATTACAGAAATCACATTTCACAGAAAATTTTGTATATCATCCATAGAAGGTTCAGATGCCACCACAGAAGGTTTGTCACAGGTTCACATTTGTCATGTATACTCCTTTTCTTTTTCATTGTAAACAATTGAGAATTAGACTGTACATATAAAACTTTTCTCCCAATCTTTGAATTTAGATGCTTTATCAAACTTGCAGTGCACCATGGTGAGGAAACTCAGCCCTCATATCTGATGTATCATAGGTCTTTCGGTCAACTAAGAGTCTCTTTCGTTGGGTGCAGATGTATATGATGAATGATGAATAAATGTCCCTCAAAGTCATCGAACTGTCTTCTATTTCTGCGTTTGTTTGCCCAGAATATATTGATCCTTCTGTTTAGAGATATAAGAATGATCTTGGCCTCTTTGCATGCTAGATTTTTGCTCCTTATTTCTTTCAGATTTAGCCCTACTTAGGGCTTCTTCATTAGTAGGCTTTGATACCGTGTTGAGAAAACCAAGTATAGTGTAGATCAAGAACTTGATTCCTCTTCTTGATAATTACTTGTGAATGTTAGTCTTTATTATGTGTTATGTCTTCTTCATCAAACAAATATGCAAATGTTCAATCAACCAGCAAAAACAAAGAGACAAGAGACACCAAAAATTAGGCTCCAAGCTAGGGTAAAACCCCACAAGTGGGAACCGGAAAACCCAACAACAATCCTTCTCTTATAGAATCAGATCAAAATGAGATATACAAGACCAACACTGCCACCAAAACTCCAAGTTCAGCCCTCCTCCAAGTCACCTCTAAAATCATAGGTCAACATAAGTCAAATTGTCAACTCACTAAAATTTTGGCCCTTAAAATTTCAAGCCTGCAATAGCACAAAACAATTTGGCCTTTTTATAGAACTTTGTCCTCACATGTGCAAGCTGTCACATCAGAAAATTCGATCATCAAAACGAATGATCTTCATGTCTTGTAGCTTGACATTCTCTTTCCTTTTACTCATCCTTCACTTCTCCTTCGTTAGGTTCAGATATGCTTCTTGTTGTGTGATGAGATGATCTTCCAAATAAGTCGAAGTGCCTCTATATATAGCTGTCCAGGAGGGTCGAATAGGTGGCTTTTGGAGGCCCAGGCCGACTTGACAATTTTGGTGGACTTAGACTCAATATAAAATTCTTTTTCTTTTTTGTACAAAAGTCCAAATGGTACTTGACTCAAATACATTGTTCTTGGCTCTATAAGCATGAAGAACATGCTTTGACCAAAAATAAATATAAATATAATAATAATCAATGATAAAATTTTCATTTTATTACATTATGAAGACCGACACTATTTACATTTTTAACATAAAGGAGCCAGGATTATGGTTGTTTCTCCCCTCTACAAAACTCTTGTTACCTCTTGTTACCCCAAGATGTCAAAAGGGTTAGCTTCTGGTGGCTGTTCCTCCCCTGTCTTCTGAAAGCATCCAGAGTTCATATGCTCATAGGCTGGCAGGATGCACAATTCTGATATCACTGTAATACCCCATTTGGCAAAATTACCCTTAGGGTTGAAAAAGGCACATGACAAAATTTGTATTCTAACTAGTATCACAATTTTCCTTCAATTCTGCAAATGAGATAATTTTAAATGCACAAACAATGTAAATAAGTAATTGATTCTGCCCACAACTCATACAAAGAAGCCAATTCAACATTAGGTTTCAAATCCATAATCCTTCCAATAGCACACTAGTTTAGTTTCACAATCCAATGTTAATTGCATCAACAAACCCTACTGTCCTTATACTACTTATCTGACCTTACTGGCAACTATGGTCATGGCAGTGATGGCACCCTTGGTCACTTAGCTTCCTCGGATTCGGTCTTGTTGGCTGCCCTTTGTTAGCGTCCTCTGATTTGTCCTGCTCCTGTTCCTCGCAGCCCTCTGTTTATTTCTGCTACCGACAACCTTTGGAATAGCACCTCTACCTCTGCTGCCACAGGGGAGAGAGCCCTCACTGTTTCACTGCCTCACAGAGGAAATTCCAGCCATGCTTTTACAATCAATTCAATACCAGACTATTAGAAACATTCGTTGCCACAAGTCAGGCCATGGAAATGATACTCTGCCTTGGACAAGCCCTAGTGTAGTCTGCTTCCCTAGAGGGTCCTGTTTGAGATGATCCACTGTCACAGTTTAAACCTTAGAAACCAGTGTTGCAAACATCCCGATTTTACTGTGAAAAAATCGCGAAGTAGGAATTTTTTGGCCCAGCCGATGTTTGCTGATTTTTACTGATATTTTCTCAATTTTGATGATTTTTTGGTTTTTTGGAGTCTCGCCGATTTTATCCCAATACCAATGTTTGCAACATTGTCAGAAACCCTTGCCGCCACATATTAAACCTCAGAAACGCTTCGCTGGCTCAAATTTAGCATCGGAACCCTTGCTGCCACAAATTAAGCCTCAGAAACCTTTGATGCCACAGATTAAGCCTTAGAAATCCTTGCTGCCACAGATTTAGCCTCGGAAACGCTCACTGCCACAGATTAAGCCTCAGAAAATCTCTCTGCCAAAGATTTAGCCTCAGATACTGTCTCAGGCGATTGTCAGAAACCCTTTGCTGCCACAGATAATAGCTTGCTGCCACAGATTACTCGGAAACGCTCACTGCCACAGATTAAGCCTCAGAAAATCTCTCTGCCAAAGATTTAGCCTCAGATACTGTCTCAGGGATGATTTGCTGCCCAGATAATGTCTCAGAACCCCTTTTGCAACATAATTTCTGCCTCAGAAATTATTCTAACAGAGTAAAGAAAATGGTGTATTGGCTAGGGTGGAATCTTCACCTCTGAAACCAACCAGAGAAATAGGGGTCTTAATACCCTTTAAGAGCCTCAGCCCAAAAATTAGAAAGATCAACACAATCCATGATGATTAAAATGAATCTCCTCTCTCCTTTTTATAGATTCCCTTTGGGGTCTTCCTAATTTTAATTTGAGTGATTAACAAGTTTCCTTCCATTTGCCCCAAATTTGGATTTGATTGAATGTTATCCTCCATTTACCCCAAATTATCTAGTGTTACCCCAATAACATCAAATAATGTGTTTGCCCCTTTTCAAATGATTATAGCCTACGGGGTTAGATAGGCTACTTTGTCCTCCCCTGGGCAATTTAACTTATTTAATCTGAAAAGGACATTACATATGCTTACCATGTTGGGAGGTTATATTTGTATTAAATTTTGTCTCCCCATCATGGTGGTATGCTTAACTCTTGAAATTTAAAACCATGAAATGTATATTGTAATGCATGTTACAATTTACAAATATGTTCTTCCTCCAATCTGGTTTTAAAAAATTTCTTACACTAGAGATTTCACTGAATGAAGTCGACTTTTATTCAACCAAAAGTTGATGTCTACTACATAAATTGATATACACATTCTTAGACCACTAATTTTTTGGGCAATTCTTGTTTTACGCAAAACAGGTCCTCTGTTGTAATCAAATTCCCTCTATATTCTATTTGCTGGCCATATGATTCATGCAACATAAGAATGACATCTTTCTGTTTGATGCTAGGATTGGACTCTCATATTTATTGTTTTGACTTTATGTTGCATGAAACTTCTAGGTACCCAGCATTTCTGGCTGTACCCGTACCCGAAACTCCGAAACTCGGCCGAAACTCAACTGAAACTTGACCATCATGTAATCATGTATGAGAATTAATATAGACTTGGTTTTCCTTATAAATTGTCATCTATGGGTCTTATTCCTTTTTTCTTGCAAGATAATGTGTTATTCACTTATCTATAACCTTTTTTTTTATATATATCTAGACATATATGACGTTTCAGCTGATGTTTCGCCCGATGTTTCCATTTTTGGGAGGTGACGTTTCTAAACGTACCCGTTTCGGAAACTCTGAAACGTTCGGCGTTTTGTGCAACTTAGTTTTGACTTTTTTACACTAATATTTCAAGCATATTTGCTGTAGGCTTGTTTCAACAGTTTTGTATTTTTGAAACACATCGAGTTACCGCTCCATGATATGTTTTCGCAGTTTTATGTTGTCCCTATGTGTATGAGCATTACGTGCATTCTTTCTATTGGTTTTAGCTCGTTCTTTCAGATATATTTTTCATTTTCTTGAGCAAATTCTTGGATGTGTGTGTACTGTGTACTAAGGCATGGACCATCTGAATGCATAATTTTTTTCATGTGGCTGCTCATGCACATTTTATTGGTCAATGCAATTCATGCCCTAAACTTGTTTTAAAGAGGGTGTTTCTGAGAATTATGTTGTAATTTGTAAATGACGAGATGCTACACAGTTTGCATAGGTCAACAATTATTCTGACATTTTGTTCATTAATCTGTTCCTTTCATTGTTCTGGATTGTGTTTTGAAGTACATATGACAACAAACAGGTATTTTCTCTGCCTTTGGCATTGGCCACATTCACATTCTGATTTGTCCAGAGGGGCCATTGTAAAAATGTTCATTTTAAAGGACACTTGCAGTTGTAATTTTGTAAATTTATGTCCTGCATGATGTCACATGATAACCATTGATTGGCAACTGTTTATTTTTGCTCATTTTGAGTTGGCAAGGGTAATGGCATGCACAAAATATTCATAGTATTCATGTCAATGTAAGATGCTTATTTATTGTTATTATTTGTGAAAATTCTGTTGCAGGGATTTACACACCCAGTAAGAGCACATTTTTTAGAAAACATATTGGAGACAATTGGCTACACATTAACATCATTTAACCAATTGGATGATTATGGACAAGACAAGATATGGAAAACACAGAAGCAAGCACTCAGGAAAAAGAAGAGCCAGCTTGTTACCCTCGTTGAGGTGCAATCCCTTGGCGTTGATTTTTGAACTACTTCATTTTTCAAGGAAATGAACTATTCAAATATGCATGGCCCAATTAATCCTTGTGTTATTGGGTATTGCTTCTCAGGATGTGGTTGCAACTGCTAACTTCGCCGAGTATAATTCCAGGACACGAGATTCTATAGCTTGCTGGAATCCTGATTGCATAGGCTTTAATCTTATAGAAGCTGTCCTATGCCATATTTGTAAAAATGGAAGACCAGGTGCTGTGTTGGTCTTCATGACAGGATGGGATGACATCAATGCTTTGAAGGACCAGCTGCAGGCACATTCTCTTCTAGGTGATTCAAACAAGGTTCTACTACTTGCATGCCACGGATCTATGGCTAGTTCAGAGCAGGTATTTCTAATTTGAATGTGTATGTGGGAGTATAATGGAGAAGGACAAACATTTCATTGTAAATTATTTCATGAGAGTACGAGGTTTATTGTATTTGAAATATAACGATGCAAACTTTGTCTTTGTAAAAGCTATACTTGCCAGTTTATGGCAAGTATTCTTTGATTTGAAGGGTTTGTCAGGGAGAGTAATTGAAAATGACACAAATTTCACAATAAATTACATCGTGAGAGTGCAGGTTATTGCATTAAGAAATGACCATGGTGATCTTGTCTTTCTCGAAGCTATCTAGTTTTTTGGCCGCAATAAATTTTAAAGAATGTGTTAACATGCAAGATCAGTCTTCTAGTTCCTTTAGATTCAGTGGGTTGACACAAGATTTAGCCAAACTGATGGTGAAACAAAAATTATTTGTTAAATGTAATTACTAATTATTTATGAGCAAATTTAACTTCAAACTATTATTGATAATGACACCTTATGTTTTATTTCTTATTTATCTATGAGATGTGTACTGTTTTATTGTTTATTGGATCTGGTACAGCTTTTATGATTGAGATACATTTTTAATGTTGTAAATGTTCTGCAGTTCTCATAAGATGGTGGGTTTAATGGCTTAATGCAGAAATTAATTTTTGAAAATCCACCACCAGATGTTCGAAAGATAGTTCTTGCTACAAATATGGCAGAGACAAGTATAACCATCAATGATGTTGTATTTGTGGTGGACTGTGGGAAGGCGAAGGAAACTTCCTATGATGCACTGAACAACACTCCTTGTCTGCTTCCTACTTGGATATCAAAAGCTTCTGCTCGGCAAGTAAGATATTGTACTTTAATGAATGCATTGTATTTGAAGCTTTATGCTATGGACGTTATTCTCTCTACTTGTTGATCCAATTATCCTATCTAAGAAAAAGGTGAAAATGAACAGCATACGTCATGACTCATGAGATATTGGCAATTATGTAACTGATAAATTAACAAGCAAAACATTTCCAATTATATTGCCTGGAAAAAGGACTGTTTCTAATGGACAGTAGCGAGGAGGGAAAATAATCTGCAGGGCTTATGTATGATCTTATGAATTGACTTCATAAATGCTCCTGCTCTTTAAATAACATATCAAATATTATCTTTATGGACAAAGCTGTTAATTGATTAAAGTAGAAAATTATGATAAAGCAAGGTTACATGAACCTTGATGTGATCAGAATTGGCAGAAGTATCCAGTGCGGGTGCAGAAATTAAGAAATTATTATTCTTGAGGCATGGGTTTCATGCTCAAGGGAACTTTATTTTTAGATCAAGCACCCATTGAGTGCTTCTAGGTTTGACATAAAGTCAATTGAACCATTGTCATGTGTTGAAGACCCATTTGGGCATGTTACATATTTTAAAGAACATTTATTTGAGTCGAAAGAGCTTCCAAGACCTCGTCATGGCACAAAGATCAAGTCAGCCTATATGAAGGGACAAGTCGGCCTAAAGAGAGCAATTCGTACCCCTCACAAGACTATAAATAAGAAGGAAATCGACGTCATTGTGACTCACTCAAGCAAGTTTGATTTTCTCAAGATAGAAGCTGGAAAAAGGACGAAAAGGAAAGAGAAGAACTAGATCGAAGTTTTTGGGCCTCTTTCTATCTTTTGTGTTTGGTTTCTACATTTGATGGGCACAAGAATTTGCTGGGTAGGTTGAAGTTGCAGAGGAATTTGCTGGGCAGGTTGAAGTTGCAGAAGAGTTTGCTGGGCATATCAAAGTTGCATAAGAATGCGTTGGGCAAGTCGAAGTTCCAGAGGAATCTGCTGGGCAAGTCAAAATTGCAGAAGTTGCTGGAATCAAGGTTTGACTTGGTCTTGTAGGGTCTTGGTCAAGGGTCATAGGTCTTGGAATTCGTCAATTGAAGTTCTATAAGAAGAGAAGAATTCTTGTGGGTTTTGCTCTTAGTTGGAGAGGTTTTGGCCTTGGCTGATCGCCTACATCTTGTGTCCTATTGTCTCTTTGATTTTATTGTTTGGTAGCTATTTGATGATAAAGAACACTAATAATAATCAAGTGTAAGAAGAAGCTAATCAATTTAAGTAAAATTACATCACAAGAAGTTATCAAAGTAAGAGAAATCACCTAATCTAGCTGCCATAGATTTCTCAACACTATGTTCTCCATGTGTCATGTACTATGGTCAGGAGTAAGAACCATAAGCCTAGTGAAGAACACTGGTATGGAGAATGGTGGATTGGATAAGTAATAGGGACATACATTCTTGAATCATGTATTGTGATTGACTAGGATTAACATCCTAAGTTGTATACATGGACTTCGTAAAGAATGGTCCTGAGGACATACTTTTCCTTGGATTAGGAAATGGTCTTGTGAGGTCATACTTTAGGAACACTTGGGTGGGGTATGTACCTGAGAGGTGGTGGTTTCCAAATTTATGCCTCCCAACATTGTGCTCTGATCTAGTGGAGAGATATAGCTTGGTAGTCAAGGCCTTGCTATTTTGACAATGTTGCTATGATGATGTAAATCATCATTGATGCTTATCAATTAGGATCATTTCTTATATGAATATTTCAACTTGATAGTATCCTGTTGTGTCATTATGAATACCTCCCTAGTTAAGAGGTGTTGAAGAAAGTAACTAGTGCCAGTCTACATAATTGTACTTGAGTCATGATGTAATATATTTGTCAAAGGAATTTTTTATTATTATTAAATTGACTTATTAAAGCATGGATTTCATGCTTGGGCCAATGGTCGTAGGTCAAGTCTCCATTGTAGGCTTCTAGGATTTTTGTTTAAGTCAAAGTCAAATTTATTATGTAAGAATCCCTTCTTGGGCTCATGGTGTCAAAGATAAAAATCTATTTTGTCATGTCAAAACCTCCTCCATCAAGTCAACTTCCAAGTCGTCCTCTAGATTGATCCTCTACAAGTCAGCTTCCACAAATTATTCATGTCAGCTCATTTAAAGTAAAAAAACAACTATAAATACATATGTGAACTCGATACTAGGGAGATATTGCAAAGGTTCATATATATTGGAGAGGTTCGGGTATATGCAGAGGTTTAGATATTTTGCAGAAATAACGAAGGAAGGATGATTCAGATCTTCTACAAGTTCAAAGTATTGATTGCAGAATCAAAGCACTGAGATATTACAGGTCGAGGCAGAAAGCTATTACTGGACCAAGCATGACAAATTGCAGCAACAAAGCGTAGCATGAATATAGGACCGAGGTCTGTTAGACTACAAGATCGAAAGCTTGGTATGACCACAGGAACGAATTGAGGTATCATTGTATTGAACGACCAAAGTGTTATGGGACTGAGGTATCACATCTTTGCAGAAACAAAATGTTGAATACAGGACTCAGAATTGAAGCATGATATGTCGCTTAGGAACAAGGTTGATTTGATGGATGGAAGGAGTCTTTTGTCTAGGTAATAAGGGTCTCGATCATCTCAACTTATTTTGAGTCTACTAAATGAAGAGTTCTTGATTGGGTTTTCCCATACCTAGGGGTTTTTCCCTGGATGTGCGCCTACATCTTGTGTTCCTTGTCGTGATCTTTATTGTTTTGGAATTTGTCTTGATGAAATAAACATGATAAACTGTAAGAAATCTAATAAGAAGTAAAGAACAATCACAAGCAAATGTCAAAGTTTAAGAGAAATCTATCTAAAGAATTTGATCACTATAATGCCCTTGATTTCTCAACATTGTATTAGAGCAAGGTTCATTTGCATAAAGGGCAGGAAGGAGATCACAAAGGCTACTAATCATGACAAAGAAGTCTGGTAGGGCTATCGAGCTACTAAAAGAAGTATAACAGAAATTTGGGCACTATAAATAAGCCCTAACGACTATAATAGGATCATAAACATATATATGAAAAGCGAAGGCCTAAAAAGATTTGTTTAAGAGGACCAAAAAGGATAATTAATCAGCCCAAAGAAGGTTGAGTCCATCAAGCCTAGGATCATAGTCCAGGGCACATTCTACAAGGACTGAAATCATCATTAAAAGAAGTTTGAAATCTGGTGCTATCTCAAAGATCCAAATTTCTGGGTACTTTCTGTAATCAAGGAATAACCTTTATGATCAAGCAAGCTAGTGCAAAGTGTTTATATGACTAGTTGGAAGATTCACCTTATCATTATAGGAAAAGAAGATGAGTCTCCTTAGACCTGGGCATGAGCCACAATCATCTTGTGAAAGGGCCATTGAAAAACGAATTGTCATCTATCCTTAAGCTCACTACAGTCACCCTAAGAGAGGAATCAAAAGTTCTAGGCATAAATATTTAAAGAAAGCCAAAACTCCTATTGTAATGAAGCTTCAATCATTTGAAAAAGGTGTTGAGCCTCCTACCTGGGCTTAAATGTACTCACTATCATCTTAAAGGGACAAACATTTTTACAGAACTGTGCATTAAGAAACAAATTAAATTTGATATCCATCTAAAGGAGAAACGAAAGCAAATTTGTACTTCATATCTATAGTGATGAAAAGGATGTCAAACTTAAATTGAAGAAGAAAACAAGAAATATAAGATCATCGTGAGGTCCTGTCGCTGTCACTTATAAGAATCATACCTGTCTGCTATGAAAAGAAAGCTTTTGATAGTCTTGAAGGCGATAAGAAGATCATGGCTTCTAGTAGTAGACCTTGAAGCAACCTTCATAGTTATGAAAGATAAAGGTAGGTAATCATAAGGTGTGCATAATATATTTATTTGACAAGGGAATGTTTAAGGTTAGCTACTTATATGGTTCTAGGGATAGTTGTCTTCATTATCAAAAGTTATTGATATTAAACCCTAACCTTAACTTGCTTGTTCCCTCGTAGAAATCCTAACCCTAATCATTCATTACTATTGAATTCTAGGGTTTGTAAGTAGTCTAGGCTATATAGTAAACCCTAGTGATGATTGATGAGGATGATAATTTGAGTTTTACTAGATCTAAGGATTGTACTTGGAAACCCTAATATTATATCCTCCATTAATCTATGAAAACCCTAGATTGTCAAATTGACATCATGTTTTTGGTATTGAACATTTTGCTTGGTTGTATTTGTCAATTAGAATTGCAGGTATCAAAACTATAGCTAAATTCCGAGGGAGCACTTCAAGGAAACCCTACAAGGTTTGTAAAGGAGTAACGTAAGGTATGTAAAAAGTCTTATGGCTTAGTGCAGTGAGTGAAAGGCTTCAGTGAATGGCTTTCTATGTGACACTAAAAGTATGATGATTTTAAGTTTTTTGCTTGGTATTGCTAACTCTCCCATGTCTAGGTTTTCGAATCATAAGGATTCTTGTTAGGGTGATTAATCATTAGATTGAATCTACCCTCATTATATTATCATTCTTGTGGAATCCTAAAAAGGTTCACTGTAAAACCCTAACCTAAGGGTATGTCAATATTTTTGAAACCCTAGTCTACTTAGGGTTGTTGATGAAGTCTAGAAATCCTATTCTTTTGATGTTTTGGTATTGTTATGATGGAAACCCTAGTTCTTTATTGTTAGCTGTTAATATCCAAGTTATGTATTGAAATCCTAGAATTTTAGGGCTTGGTAAATTAGGGTTTATAAGCAAGACCCTTCTATTAACTAAAATGACGTCCTAGGAATGAAACCCTAGGTGTATATTTGTCTGTATGATCGAATCCCTAGTTTGAATAAAATTGTTGTATATCTAACTTTGATATATTGATGTTTGTGTCTTGGGTTTACCTAGTAGGTATAAATAATAAGTGCTAGTGCCTTCTAGATATGTATATGTGAATATGCTAACTTAGTTATTGATGCTCATGCTTTAGTTTGTAACATCTAGGGTTTGTAACAAAACCCTAGTAGAGATTAATATTCTAGGGCATGATGATATTGTTTTCGATTGTTGATATGATTTAGCCTTGATGATAAAATCCATGGTTTGCAACAAACCCTAGTAGTGTTTGACATGTAAACTCTGAAAATTTTTGAAACCATAGATGCCTAGTAAAATTGCTATTTGATTGAATTGTTGATGTCTAAGGCTTTATGTCTCGAAGATGGAATCTAGGGATTGGGTCTTTCATATATCTCTAAAAGTAATATTGAGGCCCTAGATATAATGACACTAATATCTTGATTGAGTTGCTAGCAAGAAGTTGAAGTCTAGTATGTGTCTCCTGCTGTTTATGATCCTAACTAAGTTTAAGAATTTGATGTCTAAAGTTTGAATGTTTTGATGCTTCCATTATGATATAGTTAACTTCATGCTTCTATATGTATTTGGTTATACTTGCTATTAAAGTTTTGCATGTACATGATATTCAAGATGTTGAAGATGTTTGTAATTAAAGATATTCAATAGTAATGATGAGCATGATGAAGGAAGCTATAAATGATGATAAAGATGCCATAAGAAAGAATGAAGATTCTTCGATATTGAGAGGGAGTCTGGATAGAAGGAAGGGTACATCTCCCCAATTGAGAGGGATAGCATAGTGAATACCTTAAAAAAATAATTAAATCGAAGATTGAAAGTACTATTGATAGATTTGCAAAGTATTGAGGTTGTATTTGGTGCTCCTGAAGAAGTGAAAGAAGGAAGCTTTTGACAAGATGTATTTGATAACTTGATGATTATATAAGCAACATCAAAGTGATTTAGGACCCTAAAGGTTTGTGTTTACTTGTATATATATTCGAAAGCTTATTAATTGGGGTTGTTTTTGTACAAGTAAATCTCTCCATAAGAAGGTTGAACACTTTGGAAGCATGCTTGGAAAAATGGATATATTTGATTTAATTTATTAAGAGAGATGAAGCACTTAATGGAGGATACTTGAGAGGACATCTGGCCGACCTATGTGTTGATGTCTAGATCTCGAAGAGGGAGGATGGCATTGGTCATGGAGCTGCGACCTTGGATACACACCTAGATCCCTGGGTTGATGGTTAGCAAGCCTGATGGTGCCTGGAGTGGCGGAAAGCTTGAGTCCATCTTAGTCCCACCTGTTGGTGAAGGTTGTCATTGATGTCAATATGGCATTGTTGGAGATGTCAAATATTCTTGTAATACATGAATAACCCTGGAAGCCCTAGCATATCTAGCATTCCTTGTTGATTAAACCCACCCTAGAAGCAAACCCTAACCCTATATGTTGTGCAAACCCTAGGTGAGAAAACCCTATCTTATAGAACCCTAAGGCAAAACCCCAACGCTGGGAAGAAACCCTAGGTGCCAAGTCCATGATGCCCTAACCCTAGCATTAATTGGATGGCAACACATGCTGAAGCATGCCTTGAACAACCTATTCCTATTAACCATTCCATTAGATTTCTTCCTATCTCTATCATATCATAAACCTATCCTATTAAAGTAAGTGACAATCCTTAATTATATTAATTCTCCCCCCAAATAAATTAAAATATTATCATTATAATATGTCAGCCTCAACAATTGTACGTCGGCCCAAGGCAACATCTCACATTAAACTTGTATAAAAACACGTGCTTCAATTCGGGTCAAGTGTGTCTCCGTCAACGAAGAAAAAGTAGACGAAAAAGTTCACATCTGGTGAATCTGAGAAAGGAAGACAAAATACAACAGAAAAATTATAGGTGTCGTGAAGATAATTGGGAGATTCGATTGATGGATTCATTTGTGGACCCATAGAATTCTTAGCGGACATGTGGAGTCTTTTTGCATGGAATGAAAATTCATTCCAGACATATAATGACAACAACTTGAATCTTTAACAGTATGCGGCCCTGTAGAATTCTTCAAGCGGACCGGTGGAGGCTTTTTTGCACGGAACTGTGAAGGTAATTTATTCCAGACTTGATATTTTCTCGGCCATGTTGCAGCATTAAACTGCAATTTAATTGAAGCAATACTTTCAATCTAGAGTCCTCTGCAATTTCGTGCATCCTGTAGCAGACTCCATTGGACCCTTTGCGACTATTTAGAAGAAGAATTTGAAGTATATTCATTGACTGTGTAACTTTTGGGACACTTTGAAACATGAGCATTAAACTTCTTGAAAGCTTGAAGAATTGTGAAGATATCCACTACAAATTTACTGTGATATTTGCTTGAAAAAATTGTGCTGACATTTAGATTTACTGTATCACTCTTGCAAGATTTGTGTGATATTAGACAAAACATTGAAACAAAATTAAAGGACCCTCAAAGTCATATTGAAGTAACAACGCTAGGGTTTGGTCTTGTATCTTTGGATGGTCTATTGAAGAGAGTTTGAAAACTTGGCAAAGTGAAAGATAAAAGCAACCTGTGGGCAATACTTGTGTGAAGGCACAGTCTTGTAGAAGCTCTGACATTAAGACTCAGAACTGTGGAGCTCATTTAAAGCCTGGATTATAGTCCCGTGGAAGAATTACTTACAGCCTCATACCTGTGAAGTGGAGGATAGATCTGTGTGGGTAGAAACACCTATTGTGAAGCTCGAATTAGTTGAACAATCTTAAGTAACTCGGACAACCACCTGTTGGAGGAGCTTATCTCTTGACCAACAAACTTGTTGCCATAACATAGGAAGCTCAGACAACTTGTCAAGATCCTGGATCAGTGAATTTGAAAACTCAGAATTGCAAAGGACCTGTCCCCTCAGACATTCCATTCAGGCTCAAGATTGTGGAAAGATTTAGGACATCGACTGTGACCATTGCTAAAGCTCACACCCATAGCCTCAACAAATAAACCTCGATTAGCCTGTGGTCAGTTATCTTGTGAAGAAAATCTATAGACACCTCCAAGCAAGCATCCTTCAAGAAAATCCTTGGAGCCTTGCCTCCCTATTTGAAGTCAAACCTTGAAGTAGTTCTTGAAGAAACTTGAAGATTTGATTGAAGACACCTTGAAGGTCTTGGAGATATCATTAGAGACCGTGATGCATTGAAGCAATCATGAGGTGACTATGGAGATCTTTGCTTGGGTAATATGAAGAGAAGTGGTGACACCTTCTGAGAAGACATGGTTGTCATTGATGAAGTAATTTGGAGGAGGCATTGCTAAAGATAGACAGGGCTCGTTGAAGAAGATATTCAGAGCCGTGAAGAATCATTAAATCTATCTTGACGAATTGAAGTTGAGGGTTGGAGCCCTAGAGGTAGGATCCTCATAGAGACAAGGTTGGTGCCTTGGAAGATAGGGTTGGAGCCCTAGAGGATAGGAGTCCTCAAGAGACTAGGTTAGAGACTATACCAGAGATAGGGTTGGAGCCCTAGAGGTTGGTGCCTCAAAGTGACAAGGCTGGAGCCTTGGGAAGTCCAAGTCAATGCTTGGCAAACTACAGGTTGGAGCTTGGGAGATTGAAGATTGGTGTCTTCATCTAGGGTTGGAGCCCTACACATTATTGTATTGAATTTATTGTAAACAAGAGATTAATAAAAGTATTTTTTCTTATTGTTCATTTTCTGTTCTAATTATAAGTGATCTAATTGGTAAAAATAACAATTGAAAATAAACACTGATTCAACCCCCCTCTTAGTATTTCCAACACCACTCGAAAATATTACCTTGGTCAGGTATCTAGTCCGTAGCATTGAGTGTGCTAGAACTCTTCGTAGTTCATTTCATTTTGAGATCTTCCATGTACCTTTATATGTATGTAATTATGAATACCTCCTTAGTTAAGAGGGAGTGTTGAAGAATGTAACTAGTGCCGGTCTTCATAATTGTATTTGAGTCATGATGTAATAGACTTGTCAAAGGAAATTTTTATCATTATTAAATTGACTTATTAAAGGATCGATTTCATGTTTGGGTCAATGGTCACAGGTCAAGCCTCCATTGTAGGCTTCTAGGATTTTTGTTTAAGCCAAAGTCAAATTTATTATGTTAGAATCCCTTCTTGGTTTCATGGTGTCAAAGATAAAAATCTATTTTGTCATGTCAAAACCTCCTCCATCAAGTCAACTTCCAAGTCGACCTCTAGATTGATCCTCTACAAGTCGAATTCCACAAATTATTCATGTTAGTTCATTTATAGCCAGAAACAACTATAAATACCCACGTGAACTCGATAGCAGGGAGATATTGCAGAGGTTCAAATATATTAGAGGTTCGGATATATTGCAGAGATAGCAAAGGAAGAATGATTCAGATCTTCTATAGGATCAAAGTATTGATTACAGGATCGAAGCACTGAGATATTACAGGCCGAGGCACTAAGCTATTACTGGACCAAAGCATGACAAATTGTAGGAACGAAGCATAACATGGATATAAGACTGAAGTTTGTCAGATTACATGATCAAAAGCTTGGTATGATCACAGGAATGAATTGAGGTATCACAATATTGAAGGACCAAAGTGTTATGAGACTGAGGTATCACATCTTTGCAGAAACGAAATGTTGAATATAGGACTCAGAATTGAAGCATGATATGTCACTTAGGAACAAGGTTGACTTGATGGATTAAGGGAGTCTTTGGTCTAGGTAATAAGGGTCTTGGTCATCTCAACTTATTTTGAATCTATTGTAATAAGAGTTCTTGATTGGGTTTTCCCCTACCTAGGGATTTTGCCTTGGTTATGCACCTACACCTTGCATCCCTTGTCGTGATCTTCATTATTTTGGCATTTATCTTGATGAAAGAAACATAATAAATTATAAGAAATATAATAAGAAGTAAAGAACAATCACAAGCAAATGTCAAAGTATAAGAGAAATCTATCTAAAGAATTTGATCACTTTAATGCTCTTCATTTCTCAACAAGAGGGAGTGTTGAAAATTTAACTAGTATCGGGCTTCATAATGTAATGTAATTGCATCGTAAAAAATATTTATAATTATTATTTTGTTTTTGGTTAAAGCATATTCTTCATGCTTATAAAGTCAAAAGTAAAAAATAATTTATTATGAATCAAAAAGAAAAATGTATTTGAGTCAAGTCCCATTTGGACTTTTGTAAAGAAAAGAAGAATTTTGTATTGAGTCAAAGTCCAACAAAATTTTCAAGTCGGCCTTCCTTGGGAACGAGTCAGCCTAGGCCTCCAATTGCCACCCATTTGACCTCCTGGACAGATATATATAGATGAGAGTTCGATCACTAGGGACACTCGATCATCATCATCATACATATCTTCTGCACCTAACTAATGGAGAAAAGGACAAAGAAGAAGGGAAGGAAGAGCTCACACATGGAAGAATTTTTGTGAGTAAAGGCTGAAGTTCTGATCTAGTTCCAGACCCGAAATTTTAGGAGGGAGATTTCAGGAAGGCCCGTTTTCAGGAAACTGTCTAGTTTGACCTATGTTGACTTTTGACTTTGGAGGTGACTTGGAGGAGGGTTGGACTTGGAGTTTTGGTAGAAGTTTTGGTCTTGGTCTTGGTCTTGGATATCTCATTTTTATCTGATTCTATAAAAGAAGGATTGTTATTTGGTTTTCCCCCTTGAGGGGTTTTTCCTTCGCTTGGAGCCTAATTTTTGGTGTCTCTTGTCTCTTGTGCATTATGTTCTCGATATTTTGGTGATGTGTAATTGCTTGATGACATAACTAAACAAGTAAACACTAAGAAGAGAATTCAGATCAGTCACAAGTAATTACCATGATAAGAAATTCTACCATCTATCTGAATTTCAACAAAACACAGGGAAAAGAGCTTATGCAGATTAGAATGAGTCACAAACTGTGAATATAAACAGAACTGAAATATGAAATTTGCAAAAAAAAATTTCAAAAATGTGCAATTTATATTGTATACCTCCATATCTGACAAAAGATATTGTATCTAAGGCGAAGAAACACCTTTTCGGATGAAATGAAATGCATTTTTAACTAAAAACAAAGTTATAAATGTAACAAAATAGTCTTTTCAGGCCAAAATGGTACTGGAATAGCAGATCTTAGAAATTCAACAACATAGGTTCAAGATCTCGATCACCAACAAGAGCAATTTTTCTAATGGGCTCTGATCATACCATGTTTGGGAAAACATTGTATTCCATATAGGATGAATGCCTTTAGTAACCACTCACACAACCAGATCAATGTTTGTAATGCCAATATTTTTATGTGGTTAAAATTCTCTACGAGGGAAACACTGCACGGCCCCACAGCCAACATGGCCTCTGGAGGCAATTTTATTAATGCAAAAGAATTTTGTTTTACGAATAGGAGTTATCACAATTGATCATCAGTGGTGACCCTCCATGCTCTACAAATAGAGATTGTGGACCAATCAGGTGTTAAACCATAGATCAATTGCTGTTAGTATCGAGGAGAATATGACCTGTCAGATGTTGAAAATGTGTGACTGCGGTCAGTATTTGAAGTCAAAAAGTAAAAAAAAAGTTTTTTTTTTTTTTTTTTTTTTTTTGTATGCATGGTTCATGTAGGCTCCATGATGGACAGGTCGGCCGCACCTCATGAAGGGGTGTGACTCTTGGGTTTATTCTACTTGGTCAACCTCATATAAATTAAGAGACTTGACCTCCTCATTGGTCATCATCTCAACAAGTTAAATCTGTTCAAGAAGCATTCTGTCCACACATGTGAAGGAGGAGGAGAAGTTGACCAGCGAGTTTTACAAAGTCTTCTATCTGTTTGAACAACATTGACTCTGTCCTTTCTGCTGCTGTTTGACTGAATTTTTGACTGAGGAAGAAGGCGGAAGATTCTGGAATCTTTGACCATCTATTGACCGCATTTAAGGAGCTGTTTCTGAGTGTTGATCGAGCTTTGACCACAGGTCAAATTCTGTGATTTGACCGAGACTTCTGAGGCGATTGCAGGACCAAATTGGTCTTTTGACTAGGAGCTGCAGGTCGAAATTCTGTCCCTTGACCAGACTTGACCAGTGAGCAGAATGTTGACTCTCTCTCACCTTTGACTTGATTTGGCTGGACATTGAATGAGGTCAATAGTTTGACATTTTTACTGGAAGAATCAGATGTACAAATTGATTGAATTGAACAATTTCTCATAAGGAAAGATGACCGGGTTTTCCCCGTTGTGGGGTTTTGTCCCAAGAAAATTTTGGTGTCTCTTGTTTCATTGTCTCATTGTGATCTTCACTGCTCTATTGTGCTTAATGGTTGAAATTTTCTCATGTTTAACTGCTTGATGATTTGAATGCTCTAAGAAGGCAAAAATGTATCATTGGAAGTAGTTATCTGAAATAAAATTGATCTAGTCTCTATTGCAACTAGAAATTCAATAGCAGATCACTCTATGTCGAGACCATACCATGAGCGTTGGATTACATTGCAACTAATGCATAATAAGAAAACACACTAAGAAAAACACTTTAGCTAATAGACACATTAGACCAAGTTGAATTTAACCAACTCCAAAGTGTCTAGATATCCTAAAAGATGATGGTAAAATCTGTTTAAAACATGCAGCTAGAAAACGGATTTGATCCAAAGCACACAAAAATCCCAAGAATTTGATACGCATTTGAGATTGCAGGATTCCACAAAGATTCAGATGTGAGTGTGGAGTGCCTTAAGGAGGATATGGTAACTATTTGATGAGGTAAAGGCAATAAGCACAGTAAAAAGATAAATGGAAAATAAGATGGTAGGGGCTTGCAGAAGAGAGGAATTGGTAAATTCTGCAAGGATTTTTCCTTAACTTTTTTTATTATTAAAATCGGAACATTAACACTATAAGCTCTGCCCCTCTACTTTGAAAGCTTTCAGTATCTATGCTAGCTGCTTGGTCAGACACGACACGTTGTGCTTGATTTTCTGAACTCTTGTGACTACTTGCATTCAGAAAAACACACTAAGAAAAACACTTTAGCTAATAGACACATTAGACCAAGTTGAATTTAACCAACTCCAAAGTGTCTAGATATCCTAAAAGATGATGGTAAATTCTGTTTAAAACATGCAGCTAGAAACGGATTTGATCCAAAGCACACAAAAATCCCAAGAATTTGATACACATTTGAGATTGCAAGATTCCACAAAGATTCAGATGTGAGTGTGGAGTGCCTTAAGGAGGATATGGTAAATATTTGATGAGGTAAAGGCAATAAGCACAGTAAAAAGATAAATGGAAAATAAGATGGTAGGCGCTTGCAGAAGAGAGGAACTGGTAAATTCTGCAAGGATTTTTCCTTCACTTTTTATTATTATTAGAATCGGAACATTAACACTATATGCTCTTCCCGTCTACTTTGAAAGCTTTCAGTATCTATGCTAGCTGCTTGGTCAGACACGAAACGTTGTGCTTGATTTTCTGAACTCTTGTGACTACTTGCGTTCACATGGATTATGAAATAATAAATTAGATCTGAAATCCATGATAGTAGATAGAGGTCTCTATCTCCACAGAAAGTGGCAATGAAAATTGATAATTGAGCAGATTATTTTTTATATTAAATTTGATGCATATTGACTCTGAAGAAAAAGGTGGTTTAAATTCTTTTGAATGGGCTTTTCCAGACTGCTGATTAAATCAGACAGCATCCTTAGCAAAGGGGCGGTATGCATTAAGTGGGTTTCTTATCTTAATTAATCATATTTTGGCATTTTGTTGACTAGGCTACTTATAACATGAGAAATACTGACACGGATTTCTGACATGGCATAAATTCCGTGAACCTGGATTGATGATATGACATGGAATTAACTGCTAAGACAAAACAGTCATTAATATCCTAACATCAATCACATGCCCTGCCATATTCCAAGATTGTCCCTGCTACTGACATGGATGAAAGTTTGAAACTCGTGTTGGAAGTTTCATGTTTTCATTTACTTCAATTTTTGGTCCTTCACATATAAATAAGACTAGTTGCATATGATATCTGGTGGTTTTGGAAAAGACTTTGCAGCTGAAGATAAGAATGAGTTTACAGCTTGAACTAGGTTTTGATCATCACCTTCCATTATATCAAGGCAGGTAATTTCATTTGTCCAAATGATGCAAGATGTAGGGCATTTCTGGAAGTTACTATTTTCACTAAAAGACAATGTTCCATCATGCTTCCAGGGCTGGGATTCTAGAACGTGGAAAATCATCTAGGGGACCTGTGGAAGCACCCCTAAATTTTTTGGAGATGTCAGGAGGACCTGTCCAAATTCCTAAAATGAAAATTAGATATATGAAAATCAATGACACGTCAGAAAATGAATGGTGAAACTTGGAATGCATATTCACAATTTCACATTAATAATTATAATGATAAATAGGCATTTGTCAGTGACTCTGTCCGAAATCTTAAATAAAAAAAAAATTAAATATATGAAAACCATCACAAATATGAACAATGGAATCATGGGATAATATTCACATCTATATTGTCAATTGATAATGATAAGTGGGCATGTGCTTTAGGCTTTCTATAATGTGTTTGGTTCTAGTTGTGTAGGGTGTTGAATTTGTGACTCTTTCTTTAATTTTTTGCCTTTTCCTAAATCTGTTGGGAAAAAATTGTGGTGGGGTAGCATGTCATGGTGCCCTCTGCAAAATGTTAAAACCCCCAATCTGATGGGAAACGTCCCATCTTGCATCTCCCTTAGTCTCCCATAAGGTGGATCTGGGGAAACATTCCATAAGGAGTTTTCATATCCAGAAAACGTGGGACTAAAAGATCCATATTAGCACAGTTCCTGCTTCCCATTTTTCAGTAATCTGGAAAGCAAACACAGACTATAAATGACCTATTATTAAATATCTTGCAGAGTACAAAAGTGCATTGACCGTTATTATAGAAGCTTACAAACTATAAATGCATGTTTATGTCAATAACTATTAATTGGTACAAATTTTTGCTGCAGTTTTAAATAATGCAATCTCCGAATGTGAACAGACCAGTGTTTGAGATGAATGAGTCTATTATTGATGCATGGAGTCCTTTGATTGTTAATCTATGCAGCAAAAGCTATAGCATTCCGATCCACATTTACCGGAGGAAATATTTTACAAAGAATTTTCATTTCTTCATGTTTTTGAATAAGTTATCTCAGTCTGATTTTTTGCTCTTGGATCACTAATTTTTCATTTTGTTTGTAGAGAAAAGGCAGGGCTGGCCGTGTCCAATCAGGGGAATGCTATCATCTATATCCAAGATGTGTTCATGATGCTCTGGCAGAATATCAATTGCCAGAGCTTCTTAGAACACCTTTACAGTCTCTTTGTTTGCAAATCAAAAGTTTGCAGCTTGGAAGCATTGTTGAGTTCCTATCCAGGGCTTTGCAACCTCCTGAACCTCTCTCGGTATGTAATGCGCTGCTGGCAGTTTGTGTTTTTATCCTAGAATTTTTTAGAGGCATTGGATGCAATAAATCCCATAACCAAGATGTATTGCAATTAATGTACTGAACAATTATGTATTAATGTAAGGGTCAAGTCCACACACACACACAATGGATGGACAGGCCTGTACTCATCCATCATTCATTATCAATATCACGATATGGATGTTAAGTACATGGATTGTGTCAAATAGTCAATTGCTTGTATGTGCTTGGTAGCTCTCTACCAAGTGGTATCAGAACCAGGTGGTCATGATTGTGCATTTCCTATATGCAGTCTAAGAGTGGTACCGTAGCATAAGCAGATTATTGTAATGTAGAGGCATGTAACCTTGAGGAGTAATTGATTCTGTTTGTGTTTCAAACCATACAGCTGTTAGCCTACACTCAGATAAATCTGCAGCTTTAGGAGCCAACTACAGGTACCGCAGCTTTCCCAATTGAAATCTTCAAACAGTCCCTTGACCTTTTCCAGTGACAGGATCTAACATTTCATTTTGAAGAACTGTCTCTGAATGGTCTTCCGCTGCAACATATGGTCCCGAGCCTTTCTTTTATTGTTAATTTCCTGCTTTGTAAACATATCATCTTCATTTGGATTTTCTATAGCTATAGACCCATACTTTTTTCTGGTTTAGGCAAATCAAATATTCTGGCAGCCTGTATCCCATTTTCAGGAGCATTTAGCTTCATGGGAGGGAACTTTAGGTAAACATAATTTATTCTTTGACCCATCAATTCCAACACCTGTATTCTTGGACCATTAAACTGAAGGATCCTTTTTGGTGCATCATCTCTGATCAAGAACTCCATTTTTCCCGCTTTTGGCATATATTCGGTTTTTTGGTCCTGATTATTTCCTTTTCTAACTGTCTGCAAAAGAAACTCTGCTGTCTGTGATCTCACTTTCCAAGCATTTACAGTTGCTACAGCTGCTGTCAAAGCCTCCCCCCATTGCTGCATCCAAGGGAATTTTGAAAACCAGAATCGAGTCCCTGCATTATAAAAATTCTATGATCTTATTAAATAATGGAATTTACCCTGAGGACAAAGCGACTTGGGTTAACAAATATTTTCAATATCAGTGTTTGCCCTTTCTCATCCTTCGAGGGCAAGGCATATCTGGAGGGATGACATTAATATACCACATAAACAATATGCATTGCAATTAATGCATTGACCAAATATGTATTATGTAAGGGTCATGTCCCTACTATATCTCTTTATAAACACAATGGATGGACATGCCTCTATTCAATATCAAAAATATAGTTAATGTGTCAATTGTGTGCCTGTCATCAGTACCTCTCTATTAGTGGGCTGCATTAGAGCTTGTGGAATCAATATTTCTGGTCTTCTTTAGATGCATGATACTACTTTATGCATATATACTTTTTCTATCCCTGGTATGGTTCTCAGTTCCTCGTTCTATTTTTTAATCTGATTTCCATCTATCTTGAGTTTAGGTTCAAAATGCAGTTCAATATTTGAAGACAATTGGAGCTCTTGATGACAAGGAAAACCTAACAAATCTTGGTATGCTTAATTCTGCGCAAAGACACTACCTAATTTAAAAATTGATAATAACGTTATGCGACCATTTGATGTTGTGGTCCTTTATCTCTTCCATGTAGGGCCTTACTTGTTCCTTGTAACTTAAACGTAAAAATTACTTCATGTCTTCAGCCTTATATTATGTTTTCTCTTTGGCAGGGCGCCACTTGTCCATGCTTCCAGTGGAGCCTAGGCTTGGAAAGATGCTTATTATGGGAGCTGTTTTTCACTGCCTAGACCCTGTACTTACAGCTGCAGCTGGGTTGAGTGTTAGGGATCCTTTTCTTCTACCTTATGATAAAAAAGAGGTAAGTAGACTGGTCAGAGTATGTATTGATTCATTTTATTTCTTGATTTATTCAGTTCTGTTGTTTTTGATAATCTCTGACACCATTTTAACTTGTAAGTTGTAATATGCTTACTGGCACAGTTCATCATGCGTTATATAATTGCATGTGATTTGTCCCAACTTGGCTTCTTGTAGATTTTGAATATACATTGTGCACATCTCCCTTTCTGCTGCTAGAATCGTAGCTTGCAATAATTGGGGATGAGGAAATAGTTGGAATCTGTGAAATACGGGTTGGAAATCTGTCATTATGATTGCACTGCTTTTGCATTGATGAATGCTTTAGATGGAATGACAAATGACTCTCTCTCTCTCTCATTGCCTTTCAATGGTTTGATGCGTTGTTGGGCCTTTTTCCCCATGTCAATTTTGTCCAGTAGGTCTATTATGTTTGATAAGTTGGTCTGTTGTCTCTTTTTCATTTTTTCAAAATATGATAAAAACATTTTTAGAAGCAAACTTCAACAAATCAGAAATATTTAAAAAATATAAGTATCTAGGTATAAGCCTCCATATCTTAGAACCATAGCAGTTAATATTTACAAGCTTTTAGATGTTAGTGTTCCAAAAAAGAAAATATAACACCCCTAAATCAAGTGGCTAGTCTTGTGCAACTGAGGAAGGCCACCCACTGTCACCACAGCAGCTCTTCTTCTCACTTTCGGTTGGCTCTCCATGGGGGAAGAAAAATGATTATGGATGCCCATTCCCCGAACAAGTTAGTTACTTTGAGTATTCGAACAACTCTTAAACAACAATACCTATGGCTGTTAATGGACGCAAAATTTCCCACATGGTACTTGCTACATAAAATATACCACTCCCATTTGATTAAAAGTATCAAGTAACAAGGGGTTAGTCTTGTGCAACTTACAAAGGCTACCCATTGTTAACTAAGTAGCTCTTTGTCTCTCTCTTTTAGTTGGCTCTTCTCTAACTCAAGGGGTCTTCCCTAAAGATAGGGTTATCAAGGATATGGAGTGGAGGCTCAAGGTGAAAATGAAGGATAAGCCTTAATAAAACAAAGTGGTTGGCATAAATGAAAGAGATGGAAATGTGAACGAAAGGAAAGGAAGAGGAGGGACGAAGGAAATCGGATGTTATGGGACCAGTGCCTATCAATCTATGGGCTAATGCAGTCATAAAATATTGCATGAATGAAGGAACTAGTATGTGCTAGTCAACTACTTTGGATGGCTCTATAGTTTAAAGGGCTAGTTTGCCACATTCAACCTTTTGGATGAAAGAACTTGTTCATAAATCCATCATTTGAGTGTATTTGATGCATTTCAGCCAGTGTCACAGGGTTCGTCGAACTTGAATGTTGAAGTTCGAAATTTGACGAACCCCAACAAAATTTAAATGTTTGAATTGGTTCAGCAAAGGTTCGCGAGGTTAGAAGAAATCAGCTGCTTCCACGTGCTGCTGTGTGATTGAACCAGAGTTTTTAATGTGTTACTGTGACTTTTGTTTCTAATATACTGATTAACTTGCAACTGTCAAGGCTTGGGACTCATATTTACACTCTGGCACTGTTTCATTTGCTGCAACAAGTGATTGGTGACTCAATGTGCGAAGGTGTTGGCCATGTTCACACTGCCATGAAGCTTGTCGCTCTGTTGGTCATGGTCATACTGCCAAGACACACAGGTCGATTCTATGCATCAAATTCCATTGGCATTGCAGCATAATGCTACCTCCCCTGTAGACAATATCAAAACTAGACGACTGCTTATCGTCTAATTGTCCCCGCGATAACATGGAATTCAAATCCACCATTCGACAGACAATTCGACAAGCAGGAGGGGGTAAAGGGAAGCCAAATTCTCCGTCTATCCATTGACAACTTGTCATGCAAGTACCATGCGACTGACGGTTATTTATAATTTCTAATGTTTTGATCTTATAAAATATATATTGTTACTGTAAATTATATTAAAAACCATAGCTCCACCGTCATTTATAATTATTAATTTTTTATATCTCATCATCAACTACTTATTATAATTAATATTTTCTAATAGTAGAATTATCAGTTAATAGTCCATATAAATATTAATATTTATTTGTATGGTTATAAATTAATATGACAAAGGTTAATATGTACATTATTAATAATATATGTTTCTATATATATATATATTTAAACATAATAACACTAATTAAAAGAACATAATAAAGATTAGTATGTATTATTATAATTATGTTTTATTAGTTTAGCGTTATATATAGACAAATATAATGATGAACCTTATTAGAATTTTATGGGGAAACTCAAATTCGAATCAAACTCCATCTTTATCGAACTCGAACTCAATCCCAAACCATGTGACATTGAATATGCCTTAAGTGTTTGCTGGAAATTAATTTTTGAAAACTTAATCTTGGAGAATTAGGCGTGCTACTTACCAAAGAATTTGAAGGTGCTGTAATATTAGGTTGAATTATAATTCCATCTCAACAATTAATCTAGTAGATGAAGGAAATAAAACATGATTATGACAGCAAGGAAAGCAAGAGGAAGAAATCTCCTCACATTGCATTTTTACTAAATGAAAAGAATTTCATTAATAGGCCCTTCAAATTAAAATGATAGGAAGAGATTTTCTAACATAAATAACAACAAAATTGAAGAGCATGTACATGATGAGAACCAAGAGGGCAGTAGATTAGGGATGATTTCTCTTTACTTGATAAGTGCTTGTGAATGTTGTTTGCTTCTTATTAATCTTTATTGTGTTTTATTCATCAAACAGTTACCAAAACACAAATCAAGAAGATCACAAGAGACAATGAACACAGGATATAGGCTCCAGGCCAGGGAAAAACCCCACAAGGGAGAAAACCCATCCAACTTCTCTTCTTATAAAATCAGTTCAAAGTGAGAAATCCAAGACCCAAGAATAACACAAGAATCCAACCTCCAAGAAACCAGTCAAGCTCTCCAAATTTTGCATCATCATGGTAGAATCCATCAATCTCAGTCACAGGAGATAACATCAATTTCAGCTCATAGACCTCCGGAACTCAGTTTATTTTGGACCATCTATCACAAAGAACTTGTATTTATTTCAGATCATCTTCCACAAAGAACTTGCTTTATCTCAGATCTTCTCATACAGAAGATTCACATCATCTCAGATCATCACAAAAATGTTGCGTTATTTCAGACATATAATTAGGAAACTCACATTTACTTGTAGAAGTATAGCCTCAAGAACTTGCTCTTCTTCATAGGAATATAGCTTCTGAAATTCGCATCTTTTTTTTGTTAGAACTCGCCACAAAAAAAACACCAAATTGCTTGCCATTTTGGTGGGGGACGCATGTATTAAATTTTGTTAACAATGGTATGTTCTATGCTTAGCACAATTACTTTCAATGTATTTTAAGCAGCCCAATGACAATTTCCAAATTAGTTTCCAATAGCAATCACATTAACCATAAATTACATTGACAGTGATTGTAGATAGAACATAAAATAAAATGCAGAAGACAAGCCAAGACAAGAGGACACTAGTTTTGGCGGATGCCAGGGAAAAACCCCAATGTGGGGAAAATCCTTTGATCAATTCTTATTATTATATCAAGTGTTCAGTAGAGAGAGTACAAAAAGATAAAGTTGACTTGCCAAATCAAAGTCAAAACAACCCTGTCAAATCTGCAGTCAACTGCAGTCAAATTCAGCTCTAACCAGAAAGTCAAAGATGGTCAACACAGTAGCAAAATTTCCCCTTTGAAGCTTGGTCAAAGGCAGTCAAACTCAGCCTCAAGCAGTGGTATAAGTCAGCCCAAAACAGTCATAAAATCTGTGGTGAAACTTGGTCAACCTGAAGTCAACCCTGTGGTCAAACATGGCTGTGGTCAATGCAGTTTAAAGTCCTCCTTTTGCCTTGATTCCTGTGCCAAAAAATGCGGCCTGCTGAGATAGAAATTCATCCTAAAATTGAAGTCAAAAGATTCACAGAAAGTCAAAGTCAACATTGGTCAAACTGCAGAAATCTTTGAAATTTTCTACCCTGAAATTCTGTCCTGAAATTCGTTCTCCTTGCCACACATGTGACTAAGAAGATTTGCCCAATAGCTGTACGAATCAATGAGAGGAGGAGAGAGAAGAATGTGTGAGTGATGATGATGCCAAATGAGGTGAGAGGTCACTTGTATTTATACAAGTCGTTGAGGGTGAAGTGACATGTCTATTGGGCTTCATGAGCCTACATGATGATGTGGTCGACCTGAACAATTTGCACGTGTGTGGCATAAATTCAGAAACACATTTCTACTTGTCCAAGTTTGATGATCTTTAGGTCTATTTTGGTCCTCTTGAAAAGAGGAATTTAATGCAATATCATCTCCATCAAATGAGTTGTCTAAAGTGGAATTTGGCCCTAGTTGTCAATTTTAACACTCCCTTTCAACTAGGGAGAATTCCACCTGCCAATCCATCCATCGTCATCAACCATCATGCCATCCTTGTCATCATGAACCATCTCTGTATCTCATTTCATCTCCGCTCTGCTGAACACTGATATGAATAATGAAGAAGAATCGATCGAGAGTGAGTCGCAAGACCTTACCACTCTTCATTGACAAAAGTCAATCCAGAGGTAGAACCTCAATCAGACTTGACCCCAGATCAAGTTGTTGAACACCATGCATCCTAGACATAGGGAGACGATAATACATGATGCGTCCATTTGTAGTGCTATGGTCCCTATCCACTTTTCCCAACTCATTGGCTAGATGAGAGGTGCTTCGCATGAGTCCTAGACTACATGGGTAGGATGTATGTTGGGGCTTCCGTAGGAGAAGGTGAACCACTCATCCTACTGATATGCCATAGGAGAAGGTGAACCGCTCATCCTATGCAAATGTCAATCGTAGGGGAAGGTGAACCACTCACCCTACACAGGGGTCATCCTTCGTAGGGGAAGGTGAACCACTCACCCTACAACACTGGTGGGGCTACTTGCAAATCGATTCCATACACCAAAACTATAGAGGCTGGAGTTGGTGATGAGATTTGCTTTCATATTGCTTGTATCCTCCTACACTTCGGGCGTATGGGTGACTTGCTTTCATTTTGCTTGTATCTGCCTACCCTTCACACATGTCAACCATCATGGGATATCACAGGGGAAGGTGAACCAATTACCTTGTACACAGTGCATCAATAGGGGAAGTTGAACC